>VMDO01005543.1:0-82223 GCA_007922755.1 Pedetes capensis | reverse complement strand
CCTTTTACTGAGCATCGGACTTAGCAGCCAACAAAATTGAAGGGAATTCTGGTCCATGTCAAGAACCAGCAGTGCTGGTAGAATGTTTTTGTTGTTGTTGTTGTTGTTGTTATTGCTTTACATTTTATTTTATTTTTATTTTCCACATTCCTTCACTTATCAAGAAAGCTTAACTTCATCTGTGGTGTTGGGGCAGTATTCTTGCGTATATAATTGCTGATGCTTGGCACTACAGAGTTTTGTTGAGGTTCATTAATTTAGAAAGAAGAGTTGTTGAATTATGGCTCTCAAAGTGGTAGACAGTACTGCATTCTCCTTGCTCCGTGTGTGTGTGTGTGTGTGTGTGTGTATGTGTGTGTGTGTGTGTGCATCCAGGATCTCAGTTTTTCTGAGTAGTGGTTCTGATAGAAGACTTTCTGTAAAGATATTCCAATTGACACCCAGGGCAATAAATCAATCTTAAAACTTTGGTTGGTTACTGAACCTTTTCTGGAATGTGCATAGAAATCAACCCAAGAATGAAGGAAGAAAAGAACTTGCCCAATGCCTGGCATTTAAGAATATCAGCCTTAAGCACAGAGGTTGGGAAGGAATTAACCTGACATAACATGGATATTTCAGATTGATTATTGACTTCAAAGGCTTAACTATGAAGCTCTGCCTAACTCTGTAATATAATTTGGGATTGAAATTTGGAAAGGAAAAGTCCCAAGTCCTTGGAAGTTTGACCCCTATGAGGGACAGTGAGCTAGAGAAACTTGCATGGTACCTAGTTATTATTCTATTTCTAAAAATCTCCAAGCTTCTCTTCTGTTTCTCTTCTTTCTTTCCCCGCCCCCTCCTTGCCTTTACAGCTTTACTTGAATTTCTGGCAGATAATAATATAAAAAGAAAGAAAGGAAACACTCTCCTTAGAGACCTTTTAAAACCTCATTTCCTCCAAATAATATGACCCAGTGTCGGTCTGTCTATCTAGCAAATATTGCTGGTTGTAGCAATAAAAAACAGTATAGGATAGAAAATAAACCTCTAATCTGTGTAGAAGGAGCTGATAGTGCATAAACCCTGGGGCATCAGGGAGCAGTTCTGTAGCAGAGCTGCCGACAACAGCAAAGTTTTCTTTTCTTTTCTCAGAAATAAATTTGGTTGGCTGTCACAGTGGCCTGCTTTGGGATCTCTAGCCTTGTTAGAGAGGAACGTGTGTGTGGTGTGGAATGTGTGTGTGTGTGGTGTGTGTGTGTCGTGTATGTATGTGCTGTTCCAGATTGTAAAAAGTAAGAAAATGCTAATGTGTAAGTACTCCTTTCTTCATTTCCTGAGTACTGGGCGATTATGAATCCCAAAGATCCTACTATCCAAAGCAGATTTTCCCTTGTAGCTCTCCAGCCTTGTAAACTTGCATGTGTGATTTATCCACATGGAGTAATAAGATTTATAGAGTAATTTATCTGTTTGCAAAGGGATTTGGGCTTAATGCCGAAAATATTTTGCAAACACACAGGCATGCCCTCTCTACTGCTCACATTCATATTCCTTAACGTCATTAACCCTTTATTAGTAAAGCTCTCTATATAATTTTATACTCTCCCTAGGAATATTTTTTCAGATTACAAGATTGAATTTGAGAAATGTGAACACACTGAATGTGTAAGTTTTTTTATTTAAACGCTTAAGAACTTTGTAAGGTTTTTGTAAGTCAGCTCCAGCTGTATCCTAAGGTATAGCTATCTTAAGAGTTAGAAGAACATGTGTTAATTCAGAAAAATGAAGGTATTCTTTTACTATCATATAGTATATGCATAGAAGTCTACATCTAGGAGAGGTTGTCTAACTCCATGAATATCTATATATGATATAAATGTGCTTCTGTATGTCTTTGAGTTACAAGAAATGGAGTTTTTAAAGCATTATACTTTAGTAGAAATTACAGTTTGAGAAACAGGAGTTGTGAGAAAAGGAAGTGAATACAGACCCAGTTATTCTGTGAGAAAGAAAAGACAGACAAAAAGAGCATGCAAATTAGTCACCTATGAAAGTCCATTGCTTCCCCAGCCCTCACCTAACATGCCCTCTTTTTTATTGTCTTTGCTTTGGACAAGGCTTTATTTTTGTGTTGATGGAGCTCTATCAGAAGTAACTATGGAGAGAGTTCTCTTTGTTTTCTTAGCTGACCTTCTTCTCAATCTCTTTAGCTGAATCCAGTAAGCTTTGTGGGTCAGTTTCCTGATGAAGAATGGTTCTGTTGGAGTTGCTTTCTGTTTGCAAGTCTAGCCTGGGAAAGGCATGCTTCTACTTTATTTGTGACATTTTGCTGGGAGTGTGAGCTTCCAAGGGGAGAAGAGGAAGGAGAACTTGATTCATTGGAAGCCACAGTAGATGTTTGGCACTGAGAATGTAAAATGGCAAGGAGAGAAAAGTCCTCTCACAGAGTCTGTGGCCCTGAATAATTTGAAATAGCACTAGGAAACAAGGGAGGTTTGTGATTCTGGTGGTCCAATGACAGGAGTTTGGCCAACTTGTCTCCGAAATATTTACCTCCAATGTCTTACTAAAATGAAGCAAGTGTTTCTTTAGGGAATTGATACATATTTTTATATAATTACGATCTTTGATATAATTGTGCATCACGATAGGAGAATGAACAATGTTCTTGCAATCTTGTTCTATAACTACTATCTATCTTTTTGGAAAAAAAATGTAAGCTGTAGAAATATGGTGATGAAACTTGAAGGGAAGAGAGATGGATAACCTGATGTACAGTTAGCTAAACTGGTTGGTTCTTGAAGCGAGACTCCAGATCTTTATGAGGAATTACATAACAAGCTAATGAAAGCCATAGCACTAACTTCCATCCTAAGCACAAAGAATCAAAGAGTGATCCATAGACTACCACAACCACCAGCAGCAGCACCTAGGGCTCCTTCCAAATGGAGTGAACCAGGATCAGCACTTACATTTATATGCACAGGAAAATGTGAGAAACAGACATGCTTAGCCATAGAACTTTACTATGATGCAGCCTCAGGTGTTTTTCTAAACAGAGTCTACATACCTCATTACCACTCGCACAAGCATAGGGGTTTATCAGTTACTGGATTAATTTCTACCACTGGTCCTTCCAACCCTCCTGCCTTGCACACACACATAACCACAAAGGTTCATCTCTGCTTAATCTTGACAGACTGAGAACATGTAGTTGTCGAGACATCAAAGAAAAATTGAAGTAGGTAGTGTTCCAAGTTAAATGTTAAAATTTCATTTTAATGGTCCCACTGACCATTCAATAGCACCATATGTCTAGAAAGATAATTATAAAACATTTGATCCAAAACAACCATACTAGTTGCATAATGCATGGTATTATCATGCATGTCTTCATAAGATTACTTTGTGTTACATATATATGCATATCTGGACATATAACTTAACTGAATATATGATAAAATGCTGAAGCACCACAGTATTTGTTGTTATTGTTGTTGTTAGGTGCTGTAAATTGAGTCCAACTCATAGCAACCCTATGTACAACAGATCAAAACACTTTCTGATTCTGTGCCACAATATTATGATTCTAAATATGTTAAATTTGAGATATTAAACTTTTATTTATTTTACAATTCTAACCCTCTTGATGTTTGCAGGGTAATACTTTTTATGATGATAACATGTTTCCCATGTAAATATAAGTGTACCTAATAAGTGGGATTTAGCTCAGTGGGTAGAGCACTGCGCTGCAGTCTCTGAGGTCCCAAGTTCAATTCCCAGCACCGCAAAAATGGGAGAAGGACCTGGCAATCCACTCCCAAGGCAATCCCGAAACAGCCATTGAAAACCCTATGAGGATCGCTATGAGTTGGATACCGACTCGACGGCACCTAACAACAACAACAACAACCTAATAAGTATAAAAAAGGGCTGGGGTTTAGCTCAATTGATAGAGTCTTGTTCTGCACTCTCTGAGGCCCTGGCATCGATCCTCAGCATTGCAAAAATAGGAGAAGGACCTGAAAACCCACTCACGAAAACAATCCCCAAACAAAAGCCATTGAAAACCCTGTGAATAGCAGAGAATCACTGACATAGTGCCAGGTGTGGCACAGTGTCAGGGAGTGTTTCACAACTGGACCACACCTAACAACAAGTATAAGGAATTTCCAAAGAAATGAAGTGTCTAAGTAAAGGGTACTTAATTTTTAGTTGCTCCAAATTCTAGGCCTTTATTCCCTGTTTGTTTCAATACTAAAGAGAAAAAGAAGAAACAACAAAAGAGGATGTAATTATTTGACAATAAAATGTAAAGATTCTGTGCAAATTTCAAGGGAGAAATGGTTTTTCTTCACTAAAGCATCTGGAACGCCTACATTCACTAAGAAAGTGTCAATCCTCAAACAAACTCCTAACACAATATGTGATTTTCTACTACTTATAATTCACTGTTGGAAAACAAACTTAGTGAGTCTACAGGATAACCTTGTGACAATTAAGAGATTTTTTTTCTCTGTAGCTAAATCACTAAAGGTAATCAAAATTTACTGATTATTACTAATATTTTAAGGATCATCCATTGCCCATAAAATCCTTTGTTAAATATATGTAGTAAATAATGAAGTATAACACTATGTACGAGAAACAGACACAGCAATCCACTCACGAAGCAATCTCCAAACAAGCAGCAATTGAAAATCCCGTGAGGGTCACTATGAGTTGGACCCCACTCATAGGCACCTAACAACAACAGCAACATACTTTATATCATCTAGGAATAAAGCATTTTATATCATTTTATTAAAGAATGTTTACACATCTGTAGATTATATCATTTGTTGTCACTTATGGCCTAAGAAACAGTGGGCAAATCTCATGAGACAAATGTAAATTCTGATTTTGTGTATGTGTTTCTGTAAGTATGGAACACATAGGTTCGTATACATGTACACGCACTGCATAGTAACTGATTTTTCTGGCCTACATAATTTAACTTCAGATGTATTACTTGTAGAATTGTGGAGGAAACGACCAAGTGATGATTCATCTGCTAAGCCACTTGGTGTGGGTTAAGCCTTTGTGTTTCTCAAAGCTGATTGCATAGAACAGCAAACTCAGGCTAAAAAGGATTAGTGCACTTTGCTGTGGTCTTTGAGAGCTCCAAGTACAAACAGCTGTGACTCATCTGATAGGAAGTTGACTTAATATGCTTGTGCCCCACCCTGTCAACACCTGAGCCTTAGAGATACCTTCTGAAGGCTATTACTTAAGGATTATAATCATTTCCCCTGTGCTTCTCTGAATGTCTTGCCTGTAAATTTGTAAGACTCAGAATACCTGAGCTCTAAATTAGGATCTGTCCTTGTGTGCTATGACTTTGAACAAATCCCAGAATTATCTCAAGCTTCAGTTTTACCTACAAAATACTGAGCCCATCTATCTTACTTATTCTACAGGATTGTTGAAGGAAAGTAGCTCAGTGATAAGACTGCCTCCTAGTATGCTTAAAGCCCTGGGTTTGATCCTCAGCACTGCCAAAGAAGGAAACAGGGGAGGGTTATAATCAAGCAAATAAACCTCACGAGAGACAAAGTAGGAAAGTTTATTGAATTGTAGAGTGCCACACCAGCACAAAGTATCAGTTGTTTTCCAACTTTATACACTCAGCTTAGAGTTTAAGCAACTCTTTTAAGGGAAGTACATCTCCTTGAATATGTACCTAAATTACATGGAGAGATTGTTAAAACACACGCTGCTGGGCCCCATTTCCAGGGTTTTGGATTCAGTAGGTCTCTATCTCAAGTGATGCTACCACTGCAGGTCTGGGCCACACTTTGAGAAACATAGACTCATTACTGTAAGTACTGTCCATAGATGGGCACCTTAAATGTCAGATAATCACTTGTTAAAAAAACAAAATATCAAGGTCAATCCCAGACTGACTATATCAGAAGCTGCATTTTAACCAGATCTTCAGTGATTTATAAGCATACCCAACTTGGAGAAACATTGCTTTATAGATCCCATCTATGTCTATCCTTTACTGACAGCTGGAAAACTTTTTAAAGATACTGAAGCTATATCTTTCTTGTCTTCAGAATTTCTTATTTGATTAGTTTGGGGAAGGGCTTGGTCTTAGATTGTTGCTTTTTGTATTTTGATGATTCTGATGCACACAGACAGAGAACCACTGCCTTACTGGGAAAGGAATCTGTTTTGCAGACCATATCACAGCAGTGCTTAATAGACATGCAGTAAAAATTTAAAGTCTTTCTGTATGGTTTGAGAAATATAGCAATAGCCAAAGAGATTGAAATACAATTGGAATAGAGGAAAGAAGTAGCCTTAAATCCATTTCTTTACTATGTAACTTCATCACTGTAGTATAATAGAAAATGGGGTGACTTTCATCTTAATATGGATCCAATTTGAATAACACTGATTTAGATAACATTAGAGTTTGATGTTTTTAGAACTATTGTCTTGTGTTCTGTCATCTGTTGTTGTTGTTGTTAGGTGGGGTGGAGTCGGTATCTGCCTTATAGCGACCCTCATAGGGTTTTCAATGGCTGACTCTTTCGGGATTGCCTTGGGAGTGGGTTGCCAGGTCCTTCTCCCATTTTTGGGGTGCTGGGAATTGAACTCGGGACCTCAGAGACTGCAGCGCAGCACTCTACCAACTGAGCTAAATCCTAGCCGTTCTGTCATTTAGGTTAGGCAAAACTCAAAAAGTTTTAGTTTGGTTGGCTTTGTCTTAGTAATTGTTGTTTTTAATGCTGTCTCTAAGGAAGGTAAACAATAATAGACAAGGAAAGCATCTTCAGTGTTGACTTATTCACAAAGACTTGATTCCATGCATGTATGTTTCATATATATATATGTGAGTTGCGTAATTTTGTTTTAATAGAATTTGTCTCATCTTTACATTTCAGTCAGCCTTTATTCAAAATTTATAAACAATTCTTCATGTTAGAGGTAAAGACTTTTTGTGAAGGATATAGTAAATTTAGAATGTGCAATAAGAAATTGGAAGGCCACCTGTAATCCCAGCAACTTGAGAGGCAGAGGCAGGATCATCGCAAGGCCAAGACCAGAGGCAGCCTGTGTAATTTAGCAAGACCCAATTTCAATAGTAAAAAAATGGGCTGGGCGTAGAGCTCAGTGGTCCAGCACTTGTGAAATTTGCAAGTATGAGGCCCTGGGTTCAACCCCCAGTACCAAAACAAAACAAAACAAACAAATAAACAAAAACAGTTGGCAGACCAAGATTTAATAGCACAAAATGTTCTAATCTATTAAATGAGGATAATTGACAACCATTTGGCTTATGCCTGCAGCCATACCACTGTGGATCTTGGAAACTAAGCAGGGTTGGATATAGTTAGTACTTGGAAGGGAGTCCACCTGGGAACACCAGGTGCTGTAGGCTTGAGAGAAAGACTTGGTGACCCACTCCCAACAAACAGTCAGCATTGAAAACCCTATGAACAGGAGAGAAGCACTAACAATAGTGTTTCACCTGTTGTACATAGGGTTGCTGCGAGTCACCTAACAATTTGGCTTACAACACAAGCTACTTTTGTGATGAAATGGCATGACATGTATTAAAATGTTTTTTAAACTATAAACTGGTATAAAATATAAGCTCTTAAAGAAAGTATTATCATTACATTTATAATAGGAAATAACTTAGAAAACGAGAAATGTAGTAAAATGTATTTTATTCTTATCTATGGTCTACAATGGTCATTTGCTCAGGTGTTTTTGTTATTCCATTTCCAGTCCTTCAAAGTTATAAATATCTTAGAGTATAGTTGTATTTCTTATTAGGAGTGTAGGGCCAGTGAATGGTTTTCTTAGTCACCTGCAATCAAAACATAATCTCAATGTGTGATTAACTTTCACAAAATAAAACCCTTTAATTCAGACTTTATTAATTACTATTGGAAAAATGCATAGAAATTTAGAGTAGGAAAGGCCTTGGAGATTAGGCAGTGCACTGTCTCATTTTAAAGTGATGTAACTGAGAAGAGAGAAATTTAGTTGGTTACTCAAAAGCTTGGGTGATGATTTGAGACTTGAACTCATGTCTGTTACTTCTATTCCATGATACAATGGAGATTATCTTTGTAATCTTCATTGATGCCATGATATTCCATTTTTCATACCCTGAGTTACTTTGAAGAATTTCCCTCCTTGTCTCTTTGTCTGCTCTTCTCTTTCCTTTCATCCTTTCCTCTCTCCTGCTCTTTCCCCTTTCCTTCTCTTCCTTCTGTCTCATCCCCTCTAATCAAATCTGCATTATTTGTGGAGGAACATCCAGTTAGGGCTAGTCAAAGAGGATTTTTCAGAAAATGCCCCATCTTTGACATGTCCACTATCTGTCTAAACCAAGGAAAATTTCTTTCCTCTCATTTTAGCCTAGAGCTTATTTTTCAATGCGGTTCTTATATTTGACAATACCTATGCAGGGATTCCCTGACACCTTCAGTGCTTCCCCTTTTAAAAATCAATGGGTTTTATTCTTGAGTCTAGTACCTCAGTGTGATACTTAAATTTCTTATTTGATTTCAAGCCCCTTTCCCCTAGTTTTTTCATGTGGGTGTCTAAACTCTTCATTTGGGCTCCTGAACTTGTTACCCATGACTTTCTGCCTGATTACTTCACCTACCATCTGCCCCTGGTAAAAATGACCATAGGAAGTTTGTTTTTGAGTCTGCATTCTCTTGGTAAACTATACTTTGCACAACCTCAGAGGGTGTTCTACACATTGTAGACATTGTAGATTTCTTACTTAAAATCCTTTGAGGAAAATGGAATTTTTTTTTCCTAATTTATTCAGAATTTACTTTGGGTTAACAATGGAGGTGATGGTTGGTAAACCGGAAGGAAACAGATGTCAGTCCAGCCCTGGCTCCTGGATGATGAAGGCACTGTGCAGTGTGCCTTGCTGCAGATCTGGCGTTTTCATATGACCACAAAGAAAGGTCTCCTGAAGCTTCCCTACCAGGTGGAGCCAGGGAGATCCAACATGATTTCTCTAGAGAAAGGATAAACATGGTAGGGAAGAAATAATGAACATTTCAGCAACCTCCCAGCGAGCCCCAAACACGCAGACAAGAGTCACGGGGAAATCTGTCAACTCCTTGTGAAGACTCAGCCCCAGGCTTGTGACTCAGAAAAAGAGTAGAATTCTTGTGACAAGGGCTGACTTGGATAGGCAAAGGCCTTGAGAATGAGTGACTTGGACACCAGGCATATTACTAAGATAGGTAAATTGCTCAAGGTGTAAAAGAGAAGGACTTAGTCCCTAGAACTGAAGTTCTGTATAAAAGTGCTAGTAACCCTGGGGTGACCTGAAGGTGAATTTCAGAGTGCTGACCTCCATCTTTGACAACTCTCACTGCATTAATTCAGTATCATAAAACCTGGTCTAGTTCTTTGTTGGAAAAAAATGTAGACAAAGGTCAGAAATGAAATAAGAGTGAATACTATTTGTTTCTTCCTACATTAACTAAATACACCAACATTACATCTTTAATCCACTTAGAACTTCCAGACTCCATGTGGCTGATAGAACTATGGACCCAAACTTTCTTTCTATCTCAGGCCTATTTCTTTCTACCAGAAGTCTAAAAATGTCACAAGATCCTTCCGAGGGTCCTTATTATCCATAGTTCTTTAGCTTCAATAACCCTCTATGATTTACTTATTGCCTGCACCACTTCAGAACCACCATAGTATGTGCTCATGGGTGTGTGAGTGTATGCAAATACACAGTGTTTGTTCCTAGCTGTGTTCATGATGCCCTTTTTGCTTGGGGACTCCTCCTCTGTCCTCTACCCACATTCCACTATCACACTTCTTTACTAGGTTACCTCCCTGTGTCTCATTCAAAGCTTCACATTCGGTTTTGGTGCAATCTCATTCAGAAAATCTTCCCTGTTTCTCTTAGGCTGGGCAAGTCCCATTGTTTTTTTTTAATCTATCACTGATATCTTCTCTCCATACCTTGTGCTTAGCATTTACTACACTTTCAAAAAGCATTCTGTTTATTTGTTCCTTGCCTCAAAGACAGGCATCTCATCTATGTTACCATTTCATCTCACAGTTTAGCTTAATATCTGCAGAAACTCAAATAAATATGTGCCTACTGTATTGAACAGAAAGGGATGTCTATACTATAAATCAAGGAGACTAGAACTTGATTTATAACAGAGAAAACAAATTAGAAGGAGACAGGGCTGAAAGAAGATATTTTGGTAGTGAAGACAACCACCACTAAATTAATTGTGGGTGTGTGGTTGCAGAGGAGATAGTAGTAAAATTAGATATAAATTATTCTCTGATTATTGGTAGAATGGATGAAAGAGTTTGATTAGAAATACCTTCAACATTACCTATTGCAGTTCCTATATGTAAACACAGCTTTCCAGAAAATAAGAAGGATAATGGGGTTACTTTGTAGAGCTCCTAAAGCTTCACAGTTAGAGACACAGGGGCCCAGACAAAGTGTGCCCTTGTCTCTGATGGAATAGCAGCTTCTGACAGAAAGAGGAGTCATTCAGTGGCCCTGAGGTGGAGTATGTCCAATGTCTGAAGAGCTCAGCACCCTAGGCAGCTCTAAGGGAAGGAATATATCTTCCCTGAGATGTTGAGCCTCCCCCTGTAGTAGTGGCTATAAAATTTTAGGGACTAAATTGGGGATTAGGGAGTTACTTAAAGTAGCAGGATTGTGTACAACAGGTATATTCACTTCCGTCCATTTTATTTTCTTGTGAAATGAGGCAAGGTACATATCACTCACATTCTTCTTACTAAAAGTAATTACTCATACTGAATAATGATACCTACCTGTGTTTTGCAGTTTAGAGCTCATTACTCACTGGTGGAGAAATTGAAACTGAATGCACAGTGGACTTTGTAATAATCCCAAATTCTCTTATGTATGCCTTGCTGTAATGTGGAAGGACATTATTTATATGTGGTCAGAGAAAAAGTGTATGACTCTGAGGAGAAATGCAATATAACATCCCCTCTAATAATGTGTTGCTATTTATTCTACTGTAATATATGATGACACATTTCTACATTAATTCTCTATAATATGTGAAGTTAATTGTTGTGTTGTTGTTAGGTGCCGTCCAGTCGGTATCCGACTCATAGCAACCCTCTGTACAACAAGGGAAACACTATTGTCAGTGCTTCTCTGCTGGTCAGAGGGTTTTCAATGGCAGATTTATTTTTGGGAGGGTGTTGCCAGGTCCTTCTCCCAAGCCTACAGCTTCTGGTGTTCCCAGGCGGTCTCCCATCCAGGTACTAACCAGGCCCGACCCTGCTTAGCTTCCGAGATCTGACGGGATCAGATGCCACAGGGCTACGGCTGCAGGCGAAGTTAATTATATCATCTCTAAAGTTGTGCTTCTGTTATGCTACTATTTCCCACAATTCCCAGCTAGGAACAGAAGGTCAACAGGAAAGTGAGGCCATTGAACATTAAGTCACACATAGCAAGTAGCTACATGTGGCAATGATTGGGAGAAACAATTGGTATCCTGACTTGTAATTTTTGTGTGTCTTTATTTATACCTCACTCCACCACGCACACATATAAAACAATAACATATATGTATGTATGTATGTGTGTACACACATATACATATATGTATGTATGTATATGTGTGTATATGCATGTATGTATATGTGTGTATGTGTGTGTGTGTATGTGTGTGTATATATATTGTTGTTGTTGTTATGTGCCGTCGAGTTGGTATCCGACTCATAGGGACCCTCTATACAACAGGGGAAACACTATTGTCAGTGCTTCTCTGCTATACATAGGGTTTTCAATGGTAGATTGATTTTTGGGAGGGGGTTGCCAGGTCCTTCTCCCAAGCCTACAACTTCTGGTGTTCCCAGGCGGTCTCCCATCCAGGTACTAACCAGGCCCGACCCTGCTTAGCTTCCGAGATCTGACAGGATCTGATGCCACAGGGCATATCTTTAGTTATACCTCACTCCAGTTGAGATATTTATATCTTTATAGAGGATTGTTATGAGTTGGACATGACTCCCCCAGCACCCAACAACAAACAACATAAATCTATGTATCTATGTATTTACTGTTCATTTTATATTTGGGCCATAAATGGTGTCCAATTTGTGCCTGATCTTTGTCATAAGAATAACTGAAGATTATTGTCCCCTCTTGCATGTACATGATGCAATTGTATAAGCATGTCTTAAGATCAGCATTTTATTTAGCTGAGTCACTAATTTAGCTGATGAATGGATTTTTCATTGACTCTTTCTGACCTCCGTTCTTCTGTCTTTTTTTGGTGACTCAAATATGAAGAAGTGATCATTAATCATTACCACTATAGTGGACTGCTTACAGCATAGAAGATATTATTAAATTAGATAAATGTCTAGTTTGAGTATCGAGGAATTTAACCTTTGCTTCTGCAAAAACCATTAACTGTGTAAAGTTGGGAATTAGCTTCCATTGTTGCAACTCCAAAATGGGTATAATTCTTATTTGTCTTTCAAACAAAGATGTTGGTGTGGTGAGGTGGCAGACTACAGATGAATGCACTTGAGTTAATCCGAAGAAATGCATGATGTTATAAGCAGGATGATGATTTACTAAATTTAAATAAAACTTGTAAGTTATCTTATAAATGTCTTAGTATAGGAAATGTAAAAGCCATTTTATATTAATGTTTTAATCCTTGCATGAAAAATCAAACAACTCAAAATCTAGTTCTTCTAAAAATAAGACCATGTACTTGTACAGAATCTATTATGAGGTATAAACAATTTGTCATGAATATGCATAATCTATATCGTGTGGATGTGTTTGAACACACGATCTTAATTTTATTTTTAATTTCTGGTCTGCATATATTTATAATTACGTATTAAAAGTAAAAGCATAATATCTTTTTGTATGTACATAAAATTTACATAGAAAATATTTGAATATGAGTATTATTGTGAACTGGGGTCATAGCACACTTCATTATTTACTTATTTATTTATTTCCCAGATCCTTACTCATACTTTGCAAGTACTCTATCACTGAGCTCCACCCCAAGCCACCTCCCTCCTTTTTTCTTTTATCTGGACACAGCATCTCACTAAGTTATACAGGCTGCCTCTGACTTCAAACTTGGGATCCTCCTGCCTCTTCCAAGTCACTGGGATTACAGGTGTGTGCCACTGTGCTCAGCTAACACACTTTAATAGGAACCTAATTCATTTGATGCCTGCAGCTGTAGCCCTGTGGCATCCGATCCCGTCAGATCTCAGAAGCTAAGCAGCGTCGGGCCTGGTTAGTACCTGGATGGGAGACCGCCTGGGAACACCAGAAGCTGTAGGCTTGGGAGAAGGACCTGGCAACACCCTCCCAAAAATCAATCTGCCATTGAAAACCCCATGAACAGCAGAGAAGCACTGACAATAGTGTTTCCCTTGTTGTACAAAGGGTCGCTATGAGTCGGATACCGACTCGACGGCACCTAACAACAACAACAACAACAACAATTCATTTGATGCACCGATGATTTTATTGAAATTTTATGGCAAAGAAAACAAAAAATTTAAGTTATCAAGGATGTGAACAATATATAAGAAGCACCACACACAATGATTCTTAATTTGTTTTAATGTTTTATTTTTAATTATTGTGCAAAGTGCTGAATTTATTTTGTAAGGGCAGTGAAATTTAATGTTTGTTTCTGTTAGATCAAGGATATTATGTAGTTCTTAAAGAGTAAAATAAAATTTGTATAGTTTTTTCCATTTGCTATTAAAGGATAGAAATTAATGGTGCCTTAGCTAAAGAAGGAATAACTGTATTTTTTTCAAAGTAACTTTAATTCTTTATATTTGAATTTGAAATGTAGATTAAATTTCTATTTTCTTTCATTCTAAGTCACCAAGAGATCTAGTGATTTGTTAATGAGTATGCATGCTAAAGATAAGAGACTGTTCACTGAAAGAATAAGAATTTTATTTAAACTTCTTAGCAAATAAAATTACCAAAATTATAGTAATGTATACTTTCACATTTTAAAGCCCAACGCATGTGAAGAAATTATTGTTGTTGTTGTTGGTGTTGTTGTTAGGTGCTGTGGAGTCGGTATCCGACTCACAGCGACCTTCATAGGGTTTTCAATGGTGACTGTTTCGGGATTGACTTGGGAGTGGATTGGCAGGCTCTTCTCCCATTTTTGCAGTGCTGGGAATTGAACTCGAGACCTCAGAGGCTGCAGCACAGCGCTCTACCAACTGAGCTAAATCCCAGTCCGCAAAGAAATTATTAGTGTAATGTAAATAAGTTTACCTATAATACCCATATGGATTATGCCCAGGACATTAAAATAACTTAAGGATCGTATTTGTAGAAACAATATTGCTAGCATTTGAAAACTGGTAGAAAATAGAAATAATCTTATCATGTTTGTGACTTGTATGCAATATGGTCCTACTTATAAATAAATGGGAAAGTATGGCTAACATTAAATCAACCCTCCACCCCCAAAAAACATGCAACATGCTAAAATGTAGTTTTAAAGAGATTTTCAAAAGGAAGCAATGATCGCTAGTACCCAGCATGTTTTATGTGGAAACAAACTATAAAATGGTAGTTTTACATATAATGAATAGATAATATTCCAGGGAAATGCCATTTATTTCAAGTATCTGTATTCCAACAAGTTTCTTCTGATAGACTTATGGACAGATTTTGAGTCCACCATGAGGTAGAATTTTTCTCAGTTGAACAGTCATGCCAAAGAAATACTAATGGATAATGATTGAAAATTTTTCCAGTCTGTTTTTGGCCACGTTCAACATTTGGGTAAAAACACAGGAAAAAAATTTAAATCATGTGTATGGCACAAAGGTAAGAGGACTACTAAGGTGTTTCCTCACAGAATTTTAAGATAAATATGAAAGAAAACCATAGAAAGTAAATTATAACTGTATATAAATAAAGAAAGGTATGTGTATTTGTCATTATACTACATCTCATTCAGAAAAAAAGAATGTCAAAATAATTTATGGCACTCTATAATTTAAACAGAACTTAATTTAGTTGAATAATTAAATGAGGTGAATGACTTGACAAATGGTCATTCTGATGACATAATAGAAATAGGAAAGGTTCAGAGCCAGAAGACCCAGCTCCTAGGATCAGCTCTTCCAATTACCAGCTTTGTAATCATGGGGCAATCACTTATACCTGCTGAGCTTCTGTTTCATTTTTTATAGAATGTAAATGATAATAACATTTATGCTCTCAACCTATTAGGTCATTATAGGAATGAATATGATGGATCTACAATTACATTTACATGTCTTTGGGCACAAATATATTTTTGTGTTAAATGTAAGTTTCTTTTCTGGCAAATGAAATGAGTTACCTTGTAAGGAAATAAACTTTCAAACATTTTAATGTTTAAGCAGATGTCACATGGCCATTATTAGGAAATATTTTTTAAAACTTTTATGTAGTAGGATGTTAAAATGGAGAGTTTCTGTATCTCTGCTACTACTTAAATTCTGTAATTGTGTGATATTCTGAATTTCCACTCTATTTTGTACATGTTTATTTTTATTTTTGATGGCATTCCATTATAACTTTGATTTCTTGGGAAGAATTTCACTCAGAAACATGTTTTCTAATAATTTTCAGTGGGTTTCCATACTTGTGATTCCTACTATTTTCTAACCACTAAAGAATTTGCAGACATTTCAAAATATGATGACTATATTTCATTAAAACTGAAGATCTGTTCAGATCTTTCATCTTTCTATATAGAAAAATATTAAAACAAATCTTATCTTACAAATTTATAGTTAGTCTGCTTCATAGAAATGTATAAGATAAATCATGTCAAATGTTGACTTCATCTCTTACATCATCTAAAAGCTTTTATTACTTTGGCACACATATTAAAAATAATTTTGCCTGGAGTCCCCCCTGCAGTTCTGTATCCTACTGGATATGACATCTCTATCTGAAAATTTGCTGCCATCTGAATAGGAAAGTTACAGAAACATGATTTCTTATGTTAATCTGCAGATCTTCACCCTGCATAGATATATTTCGTTGATATACTGTTTACTCTTCCAAAGAATAAAACATAATAGTGCCCCGAATTTATGTTTATTGTTTGTTCTCTTTCTACTCTGAGTCCTCAGACATTCCAGGCCTTGAATCTTTCAATGATTGCTCCCTGCAGAGCACTGTAGGACTCAGTCACTTCCCAGCTATTTGATATAATCCTTCCCTCTACTATTTCCCACAGTGTTATCACAGATAGTTTCCAACAGAGATTTCATTGCATAGGTGTTTCATCTCCTAGGTTAGGTTTGTTTTTAAGTGTTTTATTCTTTTTAAAGATATTGTGAATGGGGTTGCTTTCCTGATTCCTTTCTAAGCCTGGTCATTATTGGTATATAGAAAAGCTACTGATTATTATATGTTGATTTTGTATCCCCCTACTTTGCTGAAAGTGTAAATCAGATCTGAGAGTTTTCTGGTGGAGTCTTTAAGATCTTCTAAGTATAGGACTATATCATCTGTGTAGGGATAAGTTGACTTCTTCCTTTCCTATTTGGATCCCTTTTGTTTCTTTCTCTTGCCTTATTGCTGTGGCTAAGAGTTCAATTACTGTGTTGAATAATAGTGGAGAGAGTGGACACACTTATCTTGCTCTTGATTTTGGAGGAAATGCTTCCAGTTTTTCCCCATTTAGTATGATGCTAGATGCTGTTTTATTTCATTTATTACCTTTATTATATTGACATATGTTCCTTATACTCCTAGTTTCCTCAGGGCTTTTATCATGAAAGGATATTGAACTTTGTGACAGTCCTTTTCTGCATCTATTGAGATGATCATGTGATTCCTCTTTATTTGCTGTATTACATTTATTTAGCTTATGTATGTTGAACCATCCTTGCATCCCTGGAATGATCATGGTGTATGATATTTTTAAGGTGTTGTTGAAGTCAATTTGCAATGGGAGTAAGGTAGAAGTGGTCCTGGACTACTTCCTATAAGTAAATCTACTATTCCTAAATTGAGAAGTGCTTTGTGTCACCCCTTTACTTTTTGAATCAAGTACCCTCTACAGAAATAGTAAAGCATCAGAATTTGAATCTTTGATTTTTCCATTCTTAGAACTCAAGTAACCTCTACTGCAACTAAGTATGAGATCAACAAACAAATAGCATCCATTAATGTATTTAGGTAATCCATGCTTTCCCTCCCTGCTAAAACTAAATTTTCACCAATGCCAGCACTTTTGCTTTCTTATTTTTTTGCACGTTTCCTTGTTTTTTGCCTTTTTGTAAACTGACTTTAATTTACCTAAAAGTGCAACACTAAAAATTATAAATAGCAATTATCAGAGTATGAGACTAGTCCTTCCTGTTGCTTAGTTAATTAGGTAATTGGCTCATCATTGTCTTAGCAGTATTTACAATGAAAGAAGCATTGATGCAACACTTTGTCTACGTAGCATTTAGATAATAGTTTTGGAAAAACAACTCAGAAATTAAAACAAATAAGTGGAGATTAAAGAAAGAATGAAAACATGAAACAGGTTAGAGACAACATAAATAACATAAACACTCTCATTCCAAAGTGGATCATCTGTGTTTGAAGTAGAAAAGTCTTCCAATGACAGTCAGAATTTCCCATTTGAAAATATGTGAATATTAAAATAAAATGGAGCTTGTTAAAAGATTATGACAGGAGAGCCTAAGAATTATCTGAAAATATCCTAAATATGTCAGAGTTAATTTCGTAAAAATAAAGTTTCAGTTTCATTCAATTTTAGTCCCAAGAAAAAAAGTATAGATGGATCCCAGGCCATGGGTTTCTGAGGAGTTCTAGAATTATTGCAAAGGCTCCAAACTTCTGTACACACTCTAAGTATTATGTATAGACATATCTTGAACATAAATTAAAACCTTTTTCAAATCTGTGTAGTCCCTATTGTAATGATAAATACATCTTTTTTTTTTTAAACTGGGCATTTATTCAGTTACAAACAGGCAAGAAAATTAGTTTGGTGATAAGAGATCCTCTTAATCAAAAAGTTTTCAGACTGCTGTAGACCAAGTGATGATAGGTCCACCTAAAATATAGCTAGGAATTTAGAAGTTTGACAGGATGGTAGAGAGACCAGGCAAAATTCCTAAGTGTATAAGACAGAGTATTAATGGAATGGGATTTAGCTCAGTTGGTAGAGTGCTGCTCTACAGTCTCTGATATCCTGAGTTTGATTCTCTGCATCGCAAAAGTGGGAGAAGGATGTGGCAATCCACTCCAGAGGCAATCCCGAAACAATCACCCATTGAAAACCCTGTGAGGGTCCCTATGATTCAGATTTGACTGGAAGGCACCAAACAACAGCAATAATAACATGAATGGAAATATACATGTGAAACAGATGGGGAACAACTATAAAAAGGCAAATGAAATTGTAGAAATGCAAAGTAAGATTAATTTAATTGGCTAAATTGAGTTTGAGGGCCCCTTTGGAGTTCAGATAGAGTTTCCCATTAAAGGATAACTCAGAACCTAGTGTTCAGCAAAAACTCTGGTTTACATGGTAGTATCACTTGTTTCCATATTGAGCTCAGGTATAATTACCAAGGCAAAGAATTCAAGATGGGCAATTAGTTTGTTCAACTCTGTGCTGGAGATTAAATAAATGTCTAACATCAATAAATTTATAGATTAAGATTAAGTTTTGGGACTTCTTGCTTGCATGGGCCTTTCTAAAGCTTTATCTCTAAATATGTCTATTTCATTTATCATTTTGTATTTTTTTGTCTTAAAGAAAGACCACACTTTAAATTTAGGGCCCTACAAAAATCTGGATCCATTCTTATTCTAATCTCTCAAGGAACTCATACAAATGAAAAATCAGGTAACATTAAAAGCACTATGTTCCTAATTTGTGATTCTGATGGAGATTCAGCAATTGCTGTGGGATGATGTGTTATTATGGACACTTTTAATGAAAGAGCTGCATCGTAAGGGTTGCAGTTAAACTTGCATTGGGACAGAGAGAATGAATAGGCAGGCAGGCATTTCAATAAAGAAGAGAGGGCACAATAAACAGAGTAAAGCAATCTCAGGTTGTATGTTGTCAAATAAATCCCAGGAGACCTTTGTTTTTCAAACTTCTTGGCACACTTCTTTACCTCAAGGCAGGCTAATAATAATAACTACACCTCATCATACTGTCGATTACATTGGCTCCTAATTCCTTACCATGAAATACAGTGCAGTTGATAGTGTGGTGCTGTTGCCAAGTTAAGAAATATGGTACAATGATGACCCCAGGGTTCAGGACAAAGGGAGAAGACTCAGGCAGTTAGAGATGTATTCACATTTCAGATTTGGTTTCCCAATTGTGCTGCAATGCTGTTAGGGTTTTATTATTACTATTATTTTGCTTTTATTTTTCTTTATACTTGGTAAATTTAATGAGCTGTCTCAGAGTAATGGGGCTTCTTTATTCCCACTGCTATCACTTTATTCCAAATCCTTATCAGTGCATGACAGTATTACTGACTTCAATCTTTCTGCAAACTGAATTCTGACTTTTTACTAGGCTCTGGGTTGAGTACTGGCAATGAGCAGTGAATTAAGGGGAAGCTTATAATCTAGCCTTTTAGATTGTCATGACTTTTTAGATTCTTCTTCAAATATAGCTTTTCAACAGTTCTTTTCCTTTCTCAATAAGCTAAAATTGGCCTCTAGTCTATGTAACATCAGTTTCAATTTCAAATCACCAACAGGCCTTAGAATGTCTTTCTCTAATCACCCCCCCCTCTCTCATCTTTCTTCCCTCCCTCCATCTTCTCTCCTTTTCAGTCCTCCTGGATCAGCCTCCCAAGTAGTTGTGACTATGGGTGTGCACTACTGTCTCTGGCTTCATCTTTTTCTTTTTGTCAGTAATATTTCCTGATACCCTATGTCTACCTTTCCCTTTGTGTATATTAGGCTTTTGTTTTCTTTCAAGATGTGTGGTTTGTTTTTATCCCTCCATTTTCCTAAATTTTGGTGACCCTGACCCCACCTTCCTCTAAGAAATCATTAATTATTCCATCTGGGGTTTTTTATTCTCCCCTCTGATTTATTTATTTATGGACTTCTAGGCAGTATCAAACAATTTAGTCCTTATGTTTGCTAATAGTTTTCTGCAGTTTAGCTCTGTAAACTCAGCTCGATTTCAAGCTCTTTACATCATAGTATCAAGGCAGGTTGGAGACTACATGAATATATTGGTTTGAGTAACCTCTCAATCAATACTTGTATTCTTGTATTGACATACTCTTTCAAGTATATCACAGTCTCTGCATTTTAAAGAGGAGGATATAAAACTCCAGGGAAAATAAATAATATTCCTATGGTCAAAGGGCTAGTTATTAGTGGAGCCCCATTTAGGTCAGTTTATTTTTCACTAAGTCTTATCTTCTATGCCCCACATACTGCTTGAGCCAGGACCTAACAGGTAGCAGGTGCTTAGTCATTTCTTTTAATGATAGGTACAGAATGAAATATATTTGTTGCTATGCTCCATTCTATGGATTACATAGGACCAAAGATAAGGGATGATAATAGAGCCTCTATTTTTCTCTTGCTATAAATAAATATGGGGTGGGAAAGCCTATCAGGTCAATGAAAAATATTAAAGGCAAGCAATTCTTTTAAAATTACTTTCATGTTGATTTTGGGTCATAATTGCATTGTCAGAGTTGGTGGCTTGGCAAAACCTTTATAACTTAAATATGTACAGTCACCACCAAGTCCAAACTCCCAGTCTCCCACATTAGGGGATTTATTTGGCTTGGCAAACTCTACTCTTTTTTCCTTCATTAGTGAGGTTGACCTATTGGGGATGACATTTTCAAGAGTAATGGAGATACCTCCTTTTCTATCAATAAAGCTATGATTTGCAGTATTTACTCTAGTTGAAAGGAAGGAAAAATAGAAGTCTGCGTATAGGAGAAATGAAATTATGACAAAATGGCACACTCCCCAAAATTTTCCTAATATGTAGAGTATTAAGCTGGCACTCAGCCTTATTGGAGGCATATGAAACTTCACCACTCAGAAGAATGGAAAGCCTGGCTCTCCAAAGCTCTTACTAGGGCATTTGACTTAGTAGGTACTGTACAATTTGTTGAGTAAATAGCAGGAAATTTAATCCATACTATCTCTGTTGCCCTGCGTACAACTATGTAAAACCTAAAAATACTCTTTATGATTTCTGCCTCAGAATTACCTGAATTCCACTTTTTACCATGCACTTCTGCACTCCATGACTGTCCTATGACTCTTGTTCCATTACAAAACATTCATCTTTTGTTAGTAAGAGCTTTCTCTAATTTTTTTCCCTGTGGGTAACTGTTCTTTGAAGGTAAACCTCTGGAACATTAGTGTTTTGTAAGTAGTTCAGAAATGCTGGAATGAAATTTAAATCTTTTCCCATTGAACTATAAGCTGTTTCCCTTTGCTCAACCTCAAAACTTAAGTATGATTTAATGTTTATTCAGCACCAACAATATATAGCTACTTCAAAAAAATATTGTTTAGCTCTCAAAAGTTCTAAAGACATGCCACATACATTTCCTAATTAGTCCTTACCAGACCCTAATGAAGAAGAAAATAACCTGCACGTTATCCCCACCACATGTACTGGAACTAAAACTCAGACTTTTTAACAAGATAAATGAAGTCAGAGGACTATCGGGCATGAATCAAACACACTCCCTAATTTATTCTGAACTAGCAGGTATAGGGCTTCACATATTTTTTTTTTTGCCCATATTCCCTTCTTAACATGTGCTTCTACTACCTGTTTTATTTTTATCATATTTATTTGTTTATGGTTTTTGAGACAGGGTCTTACTACATAGGCTAGGTTGGTTTTGAACTTGTCCTTCTCAAGCCTTAGCCTCCACATTGTTGAGATCACAGGCACTGGCCACCATGCCCAGCACTATTACCTGTTTTAAACCATAGTTCATTTTTCTCTTAAATTTTTTAAAATATGGAAGCTTTGCTTTTGATTTTTCTATATTCTCCTCATTGTACAGAATTATTTAGCAATTCATACTCCCTTTTTCTTCTTTCACTTTATCTATACAGTTATTGTGGGAGATATTGCAAAAGGGAACAATTGTGAGGATATTAAGATAGTCTCTGTCTCTCTCTGTCTCTGTCTCTGTCTCTCTCTCTCCCTCCCTACTCCCACTCTCCCAACCTCCCTCATTTTCTCTCTCCTTCTCAATCCTGGTGCTGTGTTTAGTGCAGGCTCTCTGTTCTCATTGAGGCTGCAGTTTGTGTGCTGAATTACTGCTTTGTATTCAGCCAGGGACCATGGAGTATTCCCAGTATATTTATTTTCTGTTCCTGAGCTGAATGCTGGGTGCTTCTTTGTCCTGATGCCTTCTGCAAAGGAGTTTAGGAGGTGGGGGCTGGAGGGTGGAGGAAAAGGAGGAGGAGGGGCTAGAATGCCAATAAAGCTTTCTGTATCCCCCAGAGAAATGTGTGCAAACGCATTTACCATTGCTTCACTCAGTGTTCTCCTCTCTGCTGCCCTTGCTCTTAATTGGATCTAGACCCTAGAGAAAACAACTTTGTTAATGGGATGGTTAAAGGAAATGAGAGGTGGAAGTTGGCCGTGTTCAGTTCTTGGCAACTTACCCTCTTTGGGAATAAAAATCTCAAATGCCTGATCTGGGGAAGGAATTCCATTTTCCTGATGGTGAAGAAATGCCACTTCCCTCTTTTATAGTTTTGTTTTTCTTCTGTCAAAGGGGAAGATTATGTTCTGTTTCTTCTACAGGTACATGATCCTAATTTGCTTAGTAAATATGACTCATCTATTTTCTCAGCCATATATCTACTCATCCATTCATTTATTTATTCATATATTTGACAAGTAGCTGCTAAACATGTTTTTTTTGTGCCAAGTGCTATGATAAGTTGTAGGAATAAAATGTTAAATGATAGAAATAAAGTTATACTCTCATGGGGTTTATATTCCAGTTGAGGAAAAATATAATAAACAACTATGTCAATATAAAATAAAATAGTTATAGCTTGTTGAGAGTGATAAAAATTGAAAGATTGATAAGAAAAATTATGAATGAAATTCTTTGGATGAAGAACCCAGATAAAGACTCTGATGGGGTGATACTACAGTTGAGACATAAAAGCTGCTTGTTCAAGCTTACTAGCACTTTTTAATTTTTGTATTTTTAATGATATATAACATATATAATTAAATTCACCCATATAAAATATTCATTTCAATGATTATTAATAAATATATAAAGTGGTGCAACCACCATCACAACCTAGTTTTAGGGCATTTCTATCATCCTCCAAATATTGCTTATGCTCATTTTTTAGTCAATTTGCTTTTCTCCCCAAGACCTTGAACAACTACCAATCTATTTCTATATATTTGTTTTTCCTAGACATTTTGTACAACAAATGGAATCATAAAATGTGTGATCTTTTGCATCTGGCTTCTTTCATTTAACATAATGTTTTTCATTATTTTTCATTATTTTCATCCATATTATATAGCATTCATCAGCAGTTTGCTCCCTTTTATGACTGAAGAGTATTCCATTTTATAAATATATTATACTATTTGTAAATTCACCACTTACTAAATATGTTGATTACATCCACTTTGTGACTATGTTGAAACAAGTCACTGTGGACATTTATTGTCAATTCTCTGAATAAACTTTCATTTTAATTTCTCTCCTGTACATATACAGAATTAGAGTTTCTGGGTTGATCATAAATTTATTTTTAAGAAACTACCACATTGTTTTTCAAAGTAATTACACCATTTTACTTTCCCATCAGATATGCAACAGTTCTACTTTCTCCATACCTTTGTCAACATTTATTGTTATCTTTTGGTATAGCTATCAAGTGTTTGTGCATATCATTCTTGTGCTAATTTTCACTTACTTAATTCTTAATGTTGACTATCATTTCTTGTACTTATAAGCCATTTGTATATCTTTTGGAGTAACATATTCAAATATTTTCCTACCTGTGATTGGGATATTGATCTCTTATTGTTGAATTTTGAGAATTCTTTATATATTTTTCATGTGAGTCCTTTAGCTCCTAGTATGTGGCTCATGTTTAAATTTTCTTTTGAAGTGTAAAGAGTTTTTAATTTTTAATTTCATGAAGTCCAATTTATTAAGTTTTTATTTTATTAAGTATATTTTTGGTATCTAAGAACTTCTTGCCTAGCCAAAAGTTACAATTCTCTACTTTTAATTTTTTTTTCATTTTTTAAAGTTTTAGCTCTTACATTTAAATCTATGATCTATTTTTCATTAACTCCTGTGTACAGTTGAGGTAGATTCTAAATTCTTATTTCTTCCATGTGGATGTCTAATTAGTCCAGTACCATTTAGTAAAAAGACTATACTTCTCCTATAGAATTTCTTTTGCACCCTTCAAAGGTTAGTTAGTTTTAAATTACCCCACTTCAGGAGGGAACAATGGTCCATGAAAACTGAGTCTGTTAGTTTATATCAGTCATTGCTACCTGGTGCTTGAAATTTTGAGTACCCCTTCCTGGTTGCTGCCTGGTTTTCTAAAAGATAAACAAAATATGGTCATTTCATTAAGTATCTACTTTGGCTAGGTAGCTCTGTACTAACCATGGATGGATATGAAGACTTTTTCTGCTCTCAAATTATTTTAGCATGAGATAAGATATACGCCTTACCATTCAACAAGAATAGATATATTGTCTCTTGTAGATGTTATACAATGAAATAAATCAAGTTCAGAACTTCTAAGTCAAAGAAGCTTACATAAAAGAGGTATTTTTATTAAAGATATTATGATAAATGCATTACTGGTGATTTGATTGTATGTTCAAAATGTTTTGCTCTAATTTTTAAGTGGTCAATACAAGTGGCTGGATACTAAGAAATATATTGATGCCCATGTTTGGCCATAATTTGTTTACTCTACCTTTGGTAGCCCAAGTTACTTTTAATATTTCTTGTCTCCCCCATGTTACTTTATATATATGGGTTTGCATTAGTCTTCCTTGCCCTATTGATGTTTGTTTTTATTTTATTCTTAAAAATTATTGCATTACCCCAAAATATGTCTTTTAGATCTTCTTTGCCCTAATGCCCTAAATTTTCACCCACTCTGCCCTACTATTGCCTTTTCCTTGGTTTCTAGTACCACCATTTAGACCTAAAACCAAGAGTACTTCAATTTCTTCTGTTTCTAAAACACAAGTTTCCTGTAGCTGTACCACTGTGGTGTCTGATCCCGTCAGAATTTGGTAACTAAGCAGGGTTGGGACTATTTAGTACTTGGATGGGAGACCACCTGGGAACACGAGGTGCTGTAGGCTTGGAAGAAGGACCAAGCAACTCACTCCCAGAAAACAATCAGCCATTGTAAATCCTACAAATAGCAGAGAAACACTAACAATACTGTTTCACCTATTGTACTTAGGGTTGTTATGAGTCAGATACCAACTCTACAGTATCTAAAGACAACAACAACAACAGCAGCAACAACAACAGAACAAGTTTAAATAATTCTAAAACAAATATTATTTAAAATCTCAATAACATATTCAAGACTTTCTAGAAACAGAAAATTATTTAATTACTATAGCTCCCAAATAAAAGCAGAAAATGATTTATTGAATAATCATTTATGGAATTCAAAAACAGAGATCATTTTTAACTGGAATGATTAGAAAGGACTTCAAAGATCTGTGGCAAGTGAAGATTATTGAAGTAGAGTAAGACAAATTCTTTATGCATGTGATAAGAATAGGAAAGTTGAGAACTCCAAAGAATCTAGTTATATTTACCCATTCATTCACCACCAGGTATAATGCTACAGTACAAGACAGCATGGCATGCTTTGGGAGAATACTGAGGAGTCACATACCCCAAATCAGAGACAAAGGGAAACATTTCTACAAAAGAAGATATCAATATTGAGTCTTCAGCATCTAGTAAGGTTTTGTCCATGGTGGTTGCAAGAAAGGACAGACAATTTGGGAAGAGGAAGTAGAATGTGGAAAGATAAAGACACTAATTATATGGAAAATTCAGGAAATTGGGAGTGAGTTGGTGTGAATCAAGATAATATGTATGTGAGTGCAAGCAAATGTGGGCACCTAGGAAAATTCAGGGTGATTTTTTGGGAAACATAACTCTTTGGCAAGTAGGAAGACTGCAAAGGTAATCAAGATAGATATATCTGGAAATGTAGACAGTGATTAGTTGGGACTATTTCAAGCACCAATTTTAGATGTCTGTGTTTAATTTTATCAGGTAATATGATCTGATAACTTGCATTGATACAGTAATAGTCAATGGAATAGTTTGAAAGTGAGGAAATGTTGGCAACAGGGGCATTATCTAGAATAGGGGCCTCTAAACCTCATTCTGTAGAATGTTTGGAACCAGGGAACACAGCAGGAGGTGAGCAGTGGGTGAGCAAAGTTTTGTCTGCTTCAACAGCTTCCCATCACTTTCACTACCATTTGAGAACCACAGAAAATTTGTATTCCATGAATAGACAAGGTCCCCCAAAAGATTAGGGACTGCTGATCTAGAAAAGTCTTATAAGAGTAAATGTTTTTTGACATGAATCCAGAGTAGCGAGTGTGGTACTAAAAATAAATAAAAAGACATGAGAAAAATTCTGAAGAAATTGTCATCTAGAATTTGTGGCTGGTTGGCTTAACATGGCAAGGATGAGTGAAGAGTCAAAGATGCCACTGAAGTTTTAAGTATACAAATAATCAGGAATTAAGAAAAAGGAAAATTTTTTATCAGAGAAAGGAGATGCATTGGGTGTTAAGATCACTGAGTCTAAGTTGACAATAAAATATTTAGTGAACCCTTACTGCTGGTGAAGTCAGATAAATAGGTAAGTCTCATGTTTGAACAGAACAAGGAAACACTGTCAGGAAAGGGGTATGTCAGGACTGTATCCTTTCACTGTACCTCTCTAATCTCTATGCTGAGGAAATAATCTGAGAAGCTGAACTTTATGATGAAGAATATGCCATAGGACAGGAAGCAGACTTATTAACAACCTGAGTTATGCAGATGACACAACTTTGCTTGCTGAAAATGAAGAGGATTTTCAATGCCTGCTGATGAACATCAAAGACCACAGCCTTCAGAATGGACTGTACATTAATATCAAGAAAACAAAAACTCTTAAAACTGAATCAGTAAGCAACTTCATGATAAATGGACAAAAGATTGAGGCTGTCCAAGATTTTGTTTTACTTGGTTCAAAAATCAGCACTCACAGAAGCAGCAATCAAAAAATCAAAAGACACATTGCATTGGGAAAACCTGTTACAAAAGACCTCTTTAAAGTATTGAAAAAATAAAGATGTTGCACTGAAGATGAAGGTGCACTTGATTCATACCATCGTGTTTTCTGTCACATCATGTTTGTGAAAGCTGGATGGTGAATAGGAAGACAGAAAAAGAATTAATGCTTTTGAATTATAGTGCTGGAGATGAATATTGACTATACCATGGACTGACAAAGAAACTAACAGATCCATCCTAGAGGAAGTGCAACCAGAGTATTCCTTGGAAGCAAGGATAGCTAGACTGCTTCTTAAGTATTTTGGACATGTTGTCAGGAGGGACCCATCCCTGAAGAAGGACATCATGTTTGGGAGAGTGGTGGGTCAGTGGAAGAAAAAAGGAAGACTCTCTATTAGATGGATTGGGACAGTAGCTACAACAGTGGGCTTAAGCATGAGAAAGATCATGTCCCCTGTGTACAACAGGCAAAACTCTATTGTCAGTGCTTCTGTGCTATTCATAGGGTTTTCAATGGTGGATTAATTTTTGGGAGTGGTTTGCGGGTCCTTCTCCCAAGCCTACAGTATCTGGTGTTCCCAGGCGGTCTTCCATCCAAGTACTCAGGCCCAACCCTGCTTAGCTTCTGAGATCTGTTGGGCTCAGATACCACACTGCTATGGCTATAGGCAAAATAAACATAAATGGCATAAAAATATAACTATACATTGGCTCCACTGTACAGAAAACAACCAAGTAGAAATCCAGATAACAGTAAGAGAATTAGAGAGAATAAATGAATCCATGAAACAAAAATTCTAAGGATGGCACAATTTCTCAAGTTGCAGCAGTGATAATTCATGGGAATTTAGGTTATTAATGCCACTGTAATTAGTCTTAAAGTTACCACCACTATCTCTCTAGAATATAAAATTTTCTTCTTCAATATAGAAAAATGGTGCAGGCAGGCCCTTTCTGTGACTCTTTTCAGCAGGAAATTTGCAAGACTTATAGACCCAGGCACTGGCACTTAGTAAAAAAAAAAAAAAAAATTAACTAAAGGAATCTCAGAGAAACACA
This sequence comes from Pedetes capensis, assembly GCA_007922755.1. Taxonomy (NCBI): domain Eukaryota; kingdom Metazoa; phylum Chordata; class Mammalia; order Rodentia; family Pedetidae; genus Pedetes; species Pedetes capensis. Next base: position 53,759 of record VMDO01005543.1, on the reverse strand, counting down.
AAAGTGTTGTGCAGCTCTCTTGTCATCACTTATTTATCGTAATCAGGACTGACAAGCAAAACAAAGAGACTCATGTCTTTAAAGAGAAAGGAAATTAAGCCAGTTGATCTCAAGAAAAAAGGACCCAGAATGCAAGCCAAACTCTCTTTCCCTTCCTTTCTCTTCCTCTTGTCCTATTTACGATTTGCGTTTTTTTGTCAGCCCTTTCTCTGGTGGATCGATTCCTCTTCAGTGAGTACCAGTGATTTTTAAGCAAAGGGAGAAACTTACTCTTTGCAGGTGAAAGATAATCAAATTGAATATTACACAGCACCTGAAGTGGAAGCAGCTGATAACAAGAGCCAAACTCAATATCCTGACAAATGTTGTCTCGGATTGATTAATCTCTCCTCTCACTCTGGTTTGCCGTCTTCTAGCATGGACAGCACGGCCCCTTGGCCCCATCCCAAACAGGTTTCTGCATGGCTGGAATGGGCTCAGAGGAACAGCCCTATTAAATGTGCAATACAGTCCCTTCCTTTAGAGAAGGAGGAAATTAAAACCCAGGTTGCCTACCTACTTCTGCTTTGAAACCTGCTATAGTAAAAGACCAGATTCTGGGCTTAGTTTATGATGCTCAGAATAACATTGTCTTTCCTCTGAGTTTTTGGTTGAGCCAACACACACACGGGCAGACACACACACACACATACACACACATACATTTTGCCTCTTATACCTAAAGAATTAAGCGATGCTTACTTTGTGATGGGACAAATATGAGAGGTTAGAATAGAGTTTTCAAAAGTAGAAAAAGAAAGACAAGAAAATTGAAGGCTATATCTAAATGTAACTGAAGGAAGAAGATTCATTCTTTCACTTTTACTCCTTGCCTCCTCTCCCTTTCTCCCTGCCTCCTCTCTCTTCTAACATTTCTTTCCTTCTTTTATTTTGCTAAACAATGTGCATTGTTTATTACTAAGGCACTCCCTGTATGTTGAGGCTATAAGAAAAGCAAAAAGCAAAAAGAAAAAAAAAGTTTTCTGCCCTTTCATTACTTCTACTTAGCAGGGGCCTCCGAGATGGATAAATCACAAACAGTAAGGTGATAAACTCTGTAACAGAAAACTAGCTGCTATGGGAACAAGAAGTTACAAGGAGAAGTTTCATGTGACAGGTCAGGTTGGTCCTATCCCTGGAAGGATGATTAGGTATTCATTAGAAGAGCAAGGAGAGGCCCACTCCTAATGGTATGTCAGGGATGGCATGTGTAGAAGGAACATGCTGTATTTAGGTAGGATGTCAGCTGCATTTCTTCCAGTTTGAAAACTACAGCAGGTTCATCGTGACTCATTTTGACATATTCAATCCTTTATTAATTCCATTGATTTCTGATACACATTTTACTTCTGTACCTCATTATTATTATTATTATTTTATTTTTTGCAGTACTTTGAGGTTGAACCCAGGGTCTCACATACACCTTGCAAGTGCTCTCTCACTGGGCTACACTCCCAGCCCAGTTTTTATATTTTATCTTGACACAGGGTTTCCCTAAATTAGGCAGGCTGCTCTGGCCTAGAACCTGTCATCCTTCTGGATTACAGGCGCGAGCCACTGTGACGGGCCCCATTCTCATTCTTAATGCAGTTTCACAAAGTGGAGAGACTACAGTTTATTCCAAGTGTGCTTCTCCACTAAGGCTGATACTTAACATTCACATGTCACTAAAACAGTGAATATAAATCCTTTATTCCTTTTCTAGTCTTGGGACAAAACACATATAGGCATCCGCCGACATGGAGCGATGCTTGGCTTGGAGAGTGAGAAGTTAAGTTTGGCTTAACTGGCACACAGAGGTGCTCAATTAATGTTTGTGGAATTATTTATTTTGATAATGCTGATTGAAGGTAAATGGCCCAGAGCCATTTCCTATAGTACCACAGTACTGTAGAATGAAGTTTTAAATCTATGGAAATAAAACCCATGTGAATTATAACTCTGCTTCTTTGAATTTATGCATGACTTCTGTGTTAGAATTGCAAGAATGTACAGTGAAGCCTTTGTGAATGTCATTGCTGTAAGGGAAATGTTTGAATTGGAATAAATATTTTATTTTAAAATTTATAAAACTTACAAAATACATTTGTACCAGCCTTGCTCTTTTCACCCCCATCCCCAGCTATATCACCTGTCTTCCTCTATGGCAGCTTCTTACTGGATCCTTTGCCTAGAGCCCTGTTGACATATTCTAGAGTTCTTTCATCTGCATTCTCTACAAGGGCCTATGTTAATTCAATATCAGCAGTATTACAATTCAGTAGGAAGGGCAAAGCACTATTATTATTTATTTTGCTGCTTTGAGTTTATATATCACCTGTTGGAAGTTTCAAATGCCTGTATCCTGCCAGTCTGCAGTGGCCATCTATATACCTAATTTGGGGGTATGTCAATTCTCCAAGATAGTACAAGACAACCAAGACAGTGTGTCACAGCACCAAAGAGAGCAGTCTCTTTTACTCCTAATCACCTCATTATGAACCTTAAAAAGCATCAGGAACCTATTCTTTATTGTCTTGAGCCTAGTATTCAGTGGAACTGTATTAGAGAAAACTTAACTCCATCCTCTAACTTTTGTAACTTTGTGCCAGTGTGCCTGCAACCGTCTTTTAGGAATATTGTGAATTAGGAAATATTTCCCTTCACTTTGTCCAGATACTACTTTTCTTCTTGGCAAATTTATCTATAAATCCCTGTTCTGCTGTTCATGACCTCGTATGATTTCAGCTGATCCTGTGGTCTTCACTTTCTTCATCTGTAAAATGGATATAATAATAACTACTATCAACTCCCCTCTAAAAAAATGCTTAGAAGAAGCTTTAGTTAGAAAGACTATTGCAATAAGGAGAATGCCCTGATCTCAAAAATCTATAAGCATCTCCAGCAGTAAGATATACATACATACATATATATATATATATATATATATATATATATATATATATACATGTAATGTAGAGGAGATGCAGAGATAAACAGATTCTTTGAAGGGGAAACTGGACAAGCAAGGAGAAATGAGTAGGGGTTCTGAACAAAAGTACCTTGCTGTGGTCAGCCAATAGTCAGGAGAAACTGAGGAGTAACATGTTCTACTTTTTAGTGCTCGACTAGGCTTGAGAGCCTGAAGCCATAGCCCTGTGGTGTCTGATCCTGTCAGATCTCAGAAGCTAAGCAGTGTTGGGCCTGGTTAGTACTTGGATCGGAGACCATCTAGGAACACCAGGTGCTGTAGGCTTGGGAGAAGGACCCAGAAACCCACTCCCAAAAATCAATCCACTATGGAAAACCCTATGAACAGCACAGAAGCACTGATGATAGTGTTTCTCCTGTTGTATGTAGGGTCGCTATGAGTTGGATACCAACCTGAAGGCACCTAAAATCAACAACAACAGGTTTGAGAGCAAGCAGAGTTAAGGAGTTCTATGAAAGAGAAGGCTAAATGAAGTTTGGTCATGACAAAGCAGAGGGTAAGAAATAGACAGTGGTGACCACTCATTCACTATTATTTACGATTACTCTACGGATTAAAGGGCAGTGCATATGCAAGGAGTTGAGCATGGTGATCGCAGAGTAAAACTCAGTGAAGTTGTATGACTCAAGAGAAAAGGGACCCAACAACACAAGTTTGATTCTTCCCAGACTCCAATTCCTTCTAGCACCTTAAGACACATGAAAGAATCTATCAGTTATAATATAACTCCCATTGAATTGAGAGAAACCCAAGGTTGTACAATTGCACTGCCTGCTTCAGGGTGGTGTGATATAAGATCTTTGAGGTAAGACTTAGATTTTGAATAAATGTTTTATAATGTATGAATAGGTGAATGAATAGATACATGAAGGAAAGAATAAATGGGAAGACACTGGCTGGGCAGGATAGTGATATGCTGAGGAATTGTATAGTAAACAACAGAGGATAGATATTTAGAGCATTTCGAGAATGCTGCTACTAAAAGGTCTGCAGCCATTGCACCCTACCATCTGATCCTGCCTAATCTTGGAAGCTAAGCAGAGTCAGCTTGGTTACTCCTTGGATGAGAGATGACCTGGGAATATCAGGTACTGCAGGCTAGGGAGAAGGACCCAGAAGCCCACTCCCAAAACAATCCACCCTGTGAATAGCAGAGAAGCACTGACAATAGTGCCAGGCATGGCACAGTGTCAGAGAATGTTTTATTCTGTTGTACACTTGTTTGCTTTGAGTTGGACCCAAATTGATGACACCTAACAACAACAAGCTACTAAAACAACAAGGGATGTTTGGGGAAAGATAGTTTCCATTTTTTTTTCTTGTAGTGAAAACTTCTGCTATTTCTGCTGTTACTATAATGACCTCTATGTGAGATCTATAATTGACTCTCCAAAAATATAAATTCCCCAAAATGGAAATTTGGTATGGTGATCTGACAGTGTGAAAGAGTATATTTAAGATGAAGGGTATACTCTTAAAAATGAGTCCTCTCCATTCTTTCAGGCAGGCAGTGTCTCCTAGTTCCCTTCTCTGCTTCATTAGAATTGATAAGGTATTAGAGACGTGCATGTAGTGTAAAGAAACAGAAAGGACTGATTTCCCAAACAGTTTCCTATGCTATAAAGGTTTTATTTTGAGATATTAGCAAGTGACCATTTCCAGCTTGCTTGTCCTCTCCACATGCTCATAAGAACACAGCTTGTTAGTGAGGAGTTTGCTGCTTATCTGGGCATTCTTTCACTTTAATTTCTCTCTGTTTACTGTACTATGTAAGGACATCCTGACCTACAGTTAATATCCAAGTCTTTTCTATGGAATGTTTATACCAACACTCTTTGGTGCAGGGTGGCCTCTTTCTGCTTGTTATATAGTTACAGGAACTGGGTCACAAGAAAGTGCAGATGTTGGTACTGATCCGATTTAAAGTATAGTGACTCTGCTCATGATGACTGAATCATTTGGGTCAGTGAATGTCTAGGCTATGAATACTTGGACTAAACTTCTCTACCTTCACAGAAAGGAAGAACACAAATGCACATATGAAGGGAGCATTTTATACCTTATACACATAATTTAAGGCTTATAAATATATCTGTAAAGACTATGATTGTGCCTAAAATAAAGTAGGTGCATAATAAATCAAGAAGATTTCTTTGTTTTTAAATGATATTTTATTAAGCATTTTAGTAATTTTCAAGATTTCAGGTAAGTTGTTTATTACTTGGGAGAATCTAATTCATGTTAATGAAATACACAATCATGATTTCATGCATCTGTAACATTATACTACACATACACACACACTGAAAATACCACCAAAAGTACGTTTTTCCCCTAAAAGGTATGGTTAATTTGAGATCACATATAGTTTTTTGTGTGTAATTGTTTAATTTTTAGTAATTAGTGATTTTGATAGGGTGGTGATAATTACTGAAATCATTATGGAGCAGTGATTCTCAGACTTTACCTGCATCGGCATTACCAGGAGGATGTGTGCTGGGTGGAGCTCGATAATCAGCCTAGCTAAGAACTTCCCAGCTGATGATGATGTGGCTGGCCTGTTGTTGTTAGGTGCTGTGGAGTTGGTATTCGACTCATAGGGACACTGCGTACAACAGGGGAAACACTATTGTCAGTGCTTCTCTGCTGTACATAGGGTTTTCAATGGCGGATTGATTTTTGAGAGTGGGTTGCTGGGTCCATCTCCCAACCCTACAGCACATGGTGTTCCTAGGCAGTCTCTCTTCCAAGTACTAACCAGGCCCAACCCTGCTTAGCTTCTGAGATCTGATGGGATTGGCCAATACAGTAGTACAGCTGCAGGCATGGCTGGCCTAAGGAAACACATTTGGAGGATCACTGTTGTAGTCAAATGCTGGTGGTGAACAACCCCTGAGTGCTTAGTTTCTAATATTTCCTACCTAGTCAAAAAAATTTCTAACTTCAAGGAATGATTTTTTACTTACACCAACAATATATTAACTGCATGCACCTTAAGTTTATTCCCAGGTGTATTTCTTAGTGTTGGGAAAAATAAAGGACTATCATTTTCTTTTTGATTCTTTGGTTTATCTTATTTTTTGTGATGCTTAAAAACTCACCAAACCATATAAATGTTAAATAACAACATTAAACAATAAAGTCCCCTGTTCTTTTTTTTTTAATTTAGGGATTGGTTTCTCCTTAAATTATTGATGTGACTGCTTTTTTGACCCAAGCCCAAATTGAGATGTAATTAGTGATTTTTGAAGATGCTTCTAAGTAGAAACTTGCTGTCAGCGCTTGTTTGATTCTTGCTTATTGGCTGGCTTATGTTCTCATTGAAAACCTGTTTCTCATTGATCTAAGCCCTTCATTTCTCAAGAAAGTATTTATAATGGAGGAAGCGAGTTCCAGCAAGTTGCCAGAGATGTAGAAACAGTCATCAGTAAAAACAAGTATTGGGAACTCTTGATGTGGGAGCCTGTGATATTAGGGCGGCATGTTCTCAGGAAGTTTCAGGCAGGCAGAGCCAAGAGAATCCTCTGTGAGTCTTCCTAGAAAGAGGATCTTTTAAATTGAATCTAACCTACTGCTCTACCTTCCTCTTTATTTAATGTGTTCCCATCTCCATTCTGGCTAGTGGGTAATATAATCATGTATGAGCAATTAAGATTTCTAGCTGTGCCCTCCTAATCCTTAGTGGGAATGGCTCTAGGGGAGCAGACTTAGTAGTATTAATGGTCTCTGTAATAATATAACCTTAAAGACAGCCACCTATGGCCTGGATGAAAACAGTTGCTATAAGAGAGGAGTGGCCACTGCAAGAAGGAAAGCCCTATGATAAATGAGAAAGGAGTTATAAAACATTTGCTATTCATGCTTTGGAAGCATGAGTCAGAACAGAGACGAGAAAGGCAGAGGAAACCCAGGGGTTGGAAGGGAATAGTGGAAAAGTGATGTACATGGGAGATGGCACAGAATTCTCCAGATGGACAAAATGACAACCACTGTGTACCTGTCTGATCATGTGTCATTTTCTGTGACTTGAATTTTGCTGTGAGCAATTTTGGTTTGAAAAGAAATTAAAAAGTGAAGCTAGGAATGGAAGTCTGCTGCCATACCATCCTGGCATCTGATCTCACCTGATTTCTGAAGCTAAGCAGGGTCAGCCTGGTTAGTCTTTGGATGGGAGACTGCCTGGGAACACCAATTACTGCAGGCTAGGAAGAAGAACCCAGCAGCCCACTCCTGAAACAATCAGCCATTGAAAACCCTATGAATAGCAGAGAAATACTGACAACAGTGCCAGGCATGGCATAGTGTCCAGTAGTGTTTGGTTCTGTTGTACATAGCATTGCTAGGAGTCACACTTGGCTCAACAGCACCTAACAACAACAAGAAGAAATAGAAGAAAGCAAAAGTTTGTGCCAAGAGCAGAAAAATGGACTACTTTAGTAATCTTACAAAGATTTTTCAAAATGGCCATTACTTTGGGAGATAGACTCCATCAGGTGATGGAGAAAGGTTCAGAGAGTTTCCTCTAAAGCTAGTCCTTCTGCTCTACAATATACTGCTTCTACTTTAGATGTGCCAGAGTCCATTTGAATAACATGACACTGGAGGTCTTTTTTCAACTCCCTCCTCCCCTTTTGAGCAGTCAATATTCTTGGCAGTTCAATATTTAACTAAGCTTCCAATGGTGGGGGCCAAGAATCAGGGGTCTTGTTAAAATAAATAAATAAATAAGTAACTCTGCTCTTCCTATTCAATGTAATAGTCTATCAAGAATGCTAAGAATCCTATTACGTTGAGTTATGATTTAGGTGCTATGTAGTGATTTAGCAAAAGCAGCAGAGATTGCATTAATGTGACAGAAATTGTATCCTCATAATGAAACCTCAGGAAGGATAGGAAGTGAAATTCCCCAGAGATCCACTAAGGGACTATTTTTGAAGGAAATCAATTAAGGACTCTTTGAGATCCCCTTACCCTGGTACCAGCAGCTGGGGGAAATGCCCTGGCAAAAGAGGCAGTGAAAGTTAGGAATCTGAGCAGACACCTACCAGGAGAGCTGTTTTTAAAACATGCACATGATTCTCACTTTTCCTTGTGTATAACTCCATAAATAAGCATCTTTTCCTTCCATTCAGCTCCTCCAAAGCATTTACAGCTCCTTAATTAGACATATGTCTGCTATTTGTTACCATTTAAAAGGGCAAGTAGTTAATGTACAACTGTTGAAACTTCTAAGTAATTAATTATTAACTAAATAAGCATAGCTCCTTCTCTACTTACCTCATCGTCTTTTGTGTCTCCCTGTATTTATGCCTTAATATAGAGTAATTAAATGATGGCAGGAGTCCTGCATCAGAGCCAGCCAATGTCATCAGCGTTACAATGGATCTGTTGCTCACCTTTGCAGTCTATGTTAGTACTATGTCTAAAGAAAGAATGGAGGGGGCTGGTTCCTCCAGTTGCCCTCACTTCCTCAGGTCACCAGGGCAGTTTGCCATAGGTATAAATTGGAACAGATTATTATACCTTTCATCTTTGGAAGGGAAGTGTGATGAGTGAAAACTACAGATCCCAGCTTGCAAAGCAGCTTTATATCCTGATCAGAAAATGACTTTACATAAAGAGGTGTTTCATCTCCCTGAGATGTCCCTCAGTGGTAAAGAGGAAGACAGCCGATGTCATCCTAAAGTGCCTTTGTACCAAATTTGGCTTGAAAAATTGTGCTTTGTCCACACCTGACTTACATTGTGCCTGAGGGATCCATAGGGAAAAATACTTAAACAAACAGCTGGTGGTTAAGCTTTTATTGTGTCTCATAACAATGCCAACGATAACCTCATACTTTGTACTTAAAAGTATTTCTCACCCAAGAAACTTGAAGAGTTTTACACACTATAATATATGAGAGCTCCCAACATCCCGCCCTAGTAATGAATTAGCATGTGATCTCTGGCGTACAAATTGGAAAACCAATGAAGAAAAAGAGTAAGTCTCTTTTTTCCATTATCACACAGTGACTCAGCAGAAGCTCTGGAAGTAGAATGTATGTATACTGATCATAGTCCATCTGGATAGGCACTGAACTTCTCCAGGGGAAAGATTACATACCACAAAAGCAAAGGATTTATGCTTTATAATCATTGTATTTCTGGCATTCAGGGAGACAACTCATTTTCAAATTACTACTTCTTATGCTTTTATGTAGTTTTTATGCTCTTTTTAATGAAAGGACCATTGACTTTGAAATCAGACATACTTGGCCATTTAACTAGCTGTGAGACACAATGTAATCTCTCTAACCTCTCTGAGCCCATAGGATGGGAAAGATATATCTATCATCCATGATAACTAAGAGAATTATGTGCTTATTTTTACTATGCCCATAGTTAAGACTGGATGTTTTTCAGTGTGTTGAATATAAATGGAAAGTTTGTACCAGCTATTCAGGTATAATTAAGTTCCTGGGCAGGAAAATTCAATTTAATATCTGTTGCTTCCTCCAAAAATAAAATGCCTAAAATGGAAGGATGCTAAATATCATCCTGTATTCAGATTCCATTTTCAGAAGTTACACACTGTAGATTTGCCAATTTCAAATAAACTCTCTATTTTAGTGAATTTCTCCCAAGAAAGAGAACATTCTTTCTAAACCTATAGAACAAACACATAGTATTGATAAGTGACTCATCTACCCATTTTACTTACACTAAGATTAATCACTTTCCAGCTGTTACTTTATATCACAATTTCCAATTGTAAGCAATATGTACTCATTATATAAAATTTAAATAACATGAGTTTGTTAAAGAAGGAAAACACTAATAGTATTAGGTGTATTTTTCTTTAAGAGTTTTGCTAAAAACATATTTCACATAGTCTTTGTTTCATCCCTAATTACTTCATAGGAATAGTATGATGGAAGTTTGTGTGATGGTCATTTTAAGGGTGTACTCTTGAATTTACATCAGACTTTGGTGTACTTTCTTATCCACTATGATTCATAAAATGGTATTTTAACACTATAGTACTACTATAGTAGTAGTATATTACTATCATAATATATAGTAGTACTATAGTATTTAATGCCTGCAGCTGTAACACTGTGGCATCTGATCCCATCAGATCTCTGGAGCTAAGCAGGGTGGAGCCTGGTTAGTACTTGGATGGGAGCCTGCCTGGGAACGGTAGGCTTGGGAGAAGGACCTGGCAAACCACTCCCAAGAAACAATCAGTCCTTAATAACCCTATGAATAATAGAGAAGCAGTAACAATACTGTTTGACCTATTTTATGTAGAGTGGCTATGAGTTGGACGCTGACTCTACGACACATAACAACAACAACAAGGTGATGTTTAATGGAAGAAAGATCCAACAAGCCACTCCCAAAAAAGCAATCCACCACTGAAAACCTTATGAATAGCAGAGAAACACTAATAATACTGTTTCCCCTGCTGTATGTAGGGCCACACTGAGTTGGATACCAACTCAACATCACCTAACAACAACAACAACAACAACGACAACAACAACAACAACATGGCATTTAATAGTATAATAGTATTGTAATACTACATAAAGTTTACTTAAGGTGGAGTCTAATTGTGCTCACAGGAGCTCGTTGTCTTGGAAGATTTGTCAAAGGAATGGGCTATTCTGCTCTATGATACTTGGGCCTGGGGTAAGAACACATGCTCCCCACTGGCCACCTGGGAATCTGGACTTAGCAGGCACTGGCCTCTAGATTGCTCTTGTCATGTTCAACTTACAAGCACTAGAAGACAAATTCATCATCTTACATGACAGGATAAATCAGGTATGCAAATCAGGTACCACTGTCATAGTAACTGCTATATGAACAATAAACAACAATGTGTTAAGATTGAACCAGCCCGAGCTTGCCTCCAAAAGTCACCATGTACATCTGTGCAGATCTGTAGGCTATACTTAGATCTCTCTTCTAACATCAGCATCTGTTGAAAAGGCATGAAACCAGGCAATATAATCCTGCAGGATGCTTCCTGGGGATGGGGAGAGGGAATGGGGCATAGAGCTTCCTTAAAGGCATGCTACTATTAAGAATCAATATGATTTAAGATTTTCAATAATCAATATGGATAGTTGACTAAAGGTCTTTAGTTGCCATTTGCTGAGGTCATTTAGACTTGATTTTTAATTACCTTCACATTTCTGCCTTCTACCTTCACCTAAGATATCTCTGCTTTATTCCAGTTTGTGTTAAATTTCTTTGTGCATGCACTTCACATGGATATTTGATGGATGTATGCTTGGAAAGACACATACATAAATAATATACTGGTATAGACAAGTAGATGGAAGATAAATAGAGCGATTCGTGAGTGGATGAAGAACTGAGCAGAATGTACAGCTTGTTCCCTTCCCAGACAGATATACTTGGCTAGCTATTTTTTATCAGTCTTCTTAAAGAACCTGAATTTAAATTGAAAACATTCAATTAGTGAAGGCAGAAAGTTACATTTTCTTCATACTCTCACAGCAGATGCTTTGAAAATCAAAGACAGGTGGCTTAAGAATTACTAAAAAGAACCATCACTTGTCTTTTTCCTTTGCTACATCTTTTCCTGGTCATAATTTCTTCCTTCACATTTTCCCTTTTTGCCTCTTTCTAGGCTTCATTATCCTTGTCTTTACACTTCACATTTTCAACTGCCCTATTTCGTAAGCTTTATTTGCAATATCTGTTTTCCTCTTGATTTTGTCCATATAAGTTCTATCAAAAATGACCAAACATTTATTGCAGTTTTTGCCTTTCAGTATGAGAATGCAAAGGAGAAGGAAAATAGGAGGTAGGCCTTTCAAGAAAAAAATCTGTGCCTTTCCAGATTTGCCATTTTTCCTCTATTGTGATAGTGATCGCTTCCTACCCAGATCTTAATCAAACAATGAGAGGAAGTGGCAAAGAGAATTGGGAAGTTAAAGCAAAATTATTTAATTTAAACACTTACTAAAAATAATAAAGGCAGGAAGCAAATGTATAGCAGCCGAGTGAAAAGTACAGTCCCAGAGAAACATAACTAAGGAGATATCACCAAGGAAGAATTCTCAACACTATTATTCCTCCTGAAAAAGAGCCATGTCTCCAAGAATTTAAACTTTTTGATAATAACTTTTGGATGCCAGTTATTAATTCCTTGTTGTACTTTATATTTTAAACTTTAGCCTATATTTGTAGTATAATTTGTAAATCATAGAAAGAGTCAATGTTTAGATGAATTTGTTTGTGTATTAATTTATTCAACATTGTTATTTGTGTCTTAACTGCTTCATGCAACTCATCCTCAGAGCCCCCAGGCCTCAAGTAAGTGATTGTTCAAAATAGGAAAGGATTTGGGATACCATGTTATTTGTTGACCTTTCCTTTTTTGGGGGGGCAGATGTGGATTTTCAGATTTTAGCCAGAGCTAAAATAGAGTATTAAAAAACACATTTAACTTCTGTGAAAAAATTATATTATTTGGATTCACAGCAAATTAGGAAAATAAGGAAAACCAGGAAATTTCAGGAAGTTGTTGCCTGAGAGTCCAGATAACTTTCTAGGCTCACACACCAAAGACAAACTCAGCACTTCTTGTATCATGTTCATGTTCATCCAACTTCCTGTACGTTTTCTTATTCTCTGGCTAATGTTCACTTACACATCCTTCCCAATAGATCAGAAGAATGGCTTCTACTTTTTTTCTCTCTCTCCTCCCTTTTTCTCCCTCTCTCTCTTTGCGGGGAGCATTGGTGCTGGAGATCAAACCTAGGGCTTTGCACATACTAGGCAAGTGCTCTACTGCTGAACTAGAGCCCCAGGCCCTTTTTCTCCATTTTTAACTAACTGCATTATCTTGAGTAGGTTTCATCTATGGATTCAATCTCTTCACTCTGAAAAATAAAACTAATCTATACTACTTCTAATAACCTTTATAGATCTAAATAGTTACAAAACTCAACTTTTTTCTTCTTTCTTATTTTGTACTTAGTTCTCCTATGGATCATTTTCATGGAATTTTTCATGTTGTTTACTTGTGCATTTAAAGTCAGGGTATAACACCCCCTCTACAACTATTTATCATGTTGGAAACATTTCATACTGTAGATGTATCTGTTACTATCATTGTGCCAGTCAGAAAGAACATCTTGAAGAGTGGCATTTTTGCAACCCAGACAGAGGAGTCCCCACCACTGTCTGTCTCCCAGACATTCCCCACCTGTCTTCTGTCCTTATCAGAAAGATAAGTAAATGGCTCATGTTCCCCATACAAATAATTTAGTAGCTTGTCTCTAGATGGTAATGGCATAGCATCTACAATCCCTGCAGTTTTGATAGTGTAATATAATAGGATATGAGACACACCCAAGGTGCACCCCAGACAGCACCGTTGTTAAGAGTGGTAAATTACTCCACCTTCCTAGTCACACAAATGCTGTGGTTGGTACTGCTCATCCATGGTGGTTCTTTGAAATTTTCTAAGTTTCTTACCTCTAGGAGGCAAATACATTACTTTTGGACTCCCTATCCTGTGCGTTGTCTAAGGCCAATACCACCATGGTGTTCCATCTCATCAGATCTCAGAAGCTAAGGAGGGTCAGGCCTGGTTAGTACTTGGATGGGAGACTGACTACCTGGGAACACCCGGTGCTGCAGGCATGGGAAAAGGACCCACCATCCCACTCCCAAAGAAACAATCAGCCATTGAAAACCCTATGAATAACAGAGAAGCACTGACATAGTGCCAGACATGGCATAGTGCCCAGGAGGTTTGGTTCTGTTGTTCATCAATATGAGTCAAACCCGACTTGATGACACCTAACAACAATAACAATATCTTATACATACTGCAACTTGAATAAAAACTCTTGGCTTCTAAATTCCATGAGTTAGTGCTCTTTTTATTTTCACTCCCCATTGATTTACCCCTTTTCAGTAAACCTCACTGTTTTGTACAATGTTAATACACCTAAAGTCCTGAACTGAATTATTATATACACCCAAGGTACTAGAAAATGTATTTAGAGGGAGGGGCAGAGAATTGCCATATGTTTAGTACCTATGTAGACGACATGAAGGGCTGGGATTTAGCTCAGTTGGTGGAGTGCTGCTCTTCAGTCTCTAAGGTCCCGAGTTTGATTCCCAGCACCACAAAAATGGGAGAAGGACATGGTAATCCACTCCCTAGGCAATCTCAAAATAGTCAGCCATTGAAAATCCTGTGAGGGTTGCTATGAGTCGGACACAACTCAATGGCACCCAACAACAACAGAAGACAAGACTAAGAAAACTTATAGAAAAATAGTATGACCCCATATTGCTCCAGTATATTCTCAGCATGGTTTTTGATATTTATCCTAGCTAGCATAAGTTTTCCCCTTCCTTGAATTCATGTGATATATCTAAAGTCAGCTAATGAGAAGAAAAACTTATTTTATTCAATTAAATTAGAATATTTTTTATCTATAGAGTAGTTATCTTAAGCATTATAAGCATCATAATAACAATGAAAGCATGTCTACTTCTGACTGAACTACTCTTTTATACATCCACCCATTTCCTTATCCTTATCCATCCATCTACCACATCCATCCATGCACACATATGCTTGTCCATACACCCATTCATCTTTTAATTTCACATACTTTTTCTGTGCACATACATTTTAATTTCACATACTAAGGAAGGTAATTAACAAGGAAATAAAAACCACCTTCAAGGAGTTTACAGTGACTATATATTCAAAGCAATTGCATCTAGAACTAACAGAGCATATTTTACTATATTAGAAACTCCTCAAAGCAGATAGAAATTAACATTTTCTGAAGCATCAAAATAGAATTCCAGCCTTCACCATTAGATCATAAGAACTAGACACTTAAAATTTGTTTTATATTTAAGCTGATTCTGGAAGTTGAAATCAATATAATCATGAAACAGATAGCATATTTATATTCATTCTTGCAATTAAAAATCCACAGTAATATGTCAAATGGTGAGCTCTTTTACCATGAATTTCTTTCCAGTCTTTTTTTTCCCCCTTAACTGTAAATTAAAACTTTGGTGGAAAATACTTTCCCCTTAAATCTCTTACTTTTAATTTTATAAAATTGTTATTCATCAATTAATTTTGTGGTACTTGGGAGTCGAACACAGAGCCTTGCATGTAGTTTGCACGTCTTCTACAGCTGGACTACACCCTCAGCATCATTTTTATTTTTTATTTTGAGTCAGCATCGCATGAACTTATGCAGGCTGCCTCTAGCTTCAAACCCAGATCCTCCTGCCTTCACCTCCCAAATTCCTGGGATTGTAGGCATGCTGTACTGCACATGGATTATTATTTTTAATGTGTAAAAGATTCTAAGCTAAACTTCAATTTTGCACGTTTTCTGTTCATTGGCCAATCATTTGTGACAGACATTTGCTGCATCAATTATGAGAAAATACATAAAACAATAAATCCATATGTATTTCTACCCATAAAGTTTTGAGAGCACATAGTATCATCTCAATTAGACTTTTAACTAACTTTTACTAATGTAGGATTGGTTAATATATACTCTCTAAAGTTATGGATTGATTAGAGTTGTAGCCAGTGATCTTTTTTTGAATAGCCTTTGAAAGTAAACAAAAATATTCCAGATTAATCTATCATTAGCAGTGAATATTTAGTCATAAAAGGAAAAGGCAAACTCTGTTTTGCTCATCTAGCATCTAAATACACTTATAGCACATTTTTGTAGAACTAGAAATCCGTTGTTCATTGTTTCTAATTCTTGAGCATCTTCTTCATCAACCTCTTACTCCCACTCCACTGCCCACTAACTGAGTGACTGCCCTGGCTGTTTTAGATTTTGACTGCCTTTATTTTATTTTATTATTTTCACTTGGTTGCCTCTATTATTACTACTCATATAAGAATAGCTGTCTTGTCCTAATTTCTACCTTGCCTGAAGGCAGTTGTAGAGGTGAAACAGTGTCTATCCTCATGGAGATTCCATTCTATTAAATTCTTTTAAGTCTCTAAAACTTTAAGTTGCTCTCCCTTAGATATCAGCTGTGGAGACTGGTTATTCTTGTGATAGTTTCATAATCATTCATGAATACACATTGTTAGTATTTAAAGAAATATGAATATTTGAAGGCATGAAATATTTTTAAAATGAAAACTTACCCATGAGTGTACAGGAATGAAAATATTTTTTCTACCCATGTTTGTCATTGCAAAGGAAGATCATTAGAGGCAGACCATGAATACTGAATGCCATTCACCTGTATTAATTCCAGAAGAAATTATTGAATTTTCATTTGGGTGAGGGGTGTAGGAAATGTATAAAATTTTTTCTTTAAAGTAGACAATATATCCCTTAGCATGATGAGTATATTAATGATATAAAGCAACAAACCATAATTTAGAATAATATAGAAAATATAACAGTGGGTTTAAATATAAAAAAGATCATATGCCTGGCACAGAATTTCATTCTGTTATACGTATAGGGTCACTATGAGTTGGACCTGACTTGATAGCCCCTAACAGCAATAATATATTATAATGTAAAGATAAATGGAAGAATGATAAAGTCCTGAGTTTTTTTTGCCTACTTTTAAGTATTTTGGAAACTTTAGAGAAGCCTTTTAACTTCTGTAGGACGGAGGCTCTTTATCTTTAAAATGAAAGATTTGAATTAGATGGCCTACAATATTTTTTTACACAAAATTCTACAGGCTATAGAAACCCAACTCTTACCAGCTTCAGAAAAAAATAGTGGTACTTAAGATTGTGAATAAAACCAGCCTTAGGCTACAATGGAATATGACATTTTCTAATTCACGTGAACTCTTTGAGGCTATTACTCTCTGTTTATTTTCTAAGATACTGTCTGCAAACTGCTTGTCCCAACATAATTATTACCAGCTTTCTCTTTCACTGTCAAAAATCCACTTTGGACAATGAATTATTTTATCACTGGAGCTTGGAGGAAACTGATTATCTTGGCTTAGATTCGATGCCCTCTCTGGGCTAATTAATGTGATCAGAGGAATGAGATACAGGGATTGGCCATATCTGAATCAGAGACTTTGGGTCTCTGAAACACAGAAGAATTAGAAAGGAGCAGTTTCCAAAAGCAAGAGTGGTTTCCATCAGACCAAAGGTACAAAAGTGTACTTACTATACAGGTAAAGTACACATTTGTTTCCTATCTCATAAAAGAGTGCAAGGTATATACAAAGAATGCCGAACAGAGGTATATTCAGCATTGGATGAGGTTTTATACCATCCAGTATTATGCACAGGAAGTTTATCTTAAAACTACAGATAATCATAGCACATGTTTTGATTAAGTCAATTCAATTATGCATATATTTTCACATATGCATAAATATCTTGATGTATGTGTATGCAAATATATATGTAATCTATGTGTGTATATGTAGTCTCATGCACAGCCTTAACTTGGTTTAATGCCCATAAATGGTGAACTAATTCTTACCAAACTAATACAGGGTCATGATTGTGTTTGTATTTACAACTAAAATGACTTTAAAAATTTTTTTGCTACTGACCACTGACATATTTAGATAAGCTATTTTTAAATTAGAGTGGTATAAGTAATACATGTACATTTTGCTTTCTTAGGTCTAATCTCTGTCAGTAGCTCTACAGTATGACAGTTTGCAGGACAAGCCAATGTCTTCCCTAAATAAAAACATTATTTATTATAATAAAATTGCAAATGATACCTTAATGAAATCCCTAATAGCTGTTTCATATTTAGATATAGTAGGCAAAATTTAGTCCTTAGTCCCAATGTGTGAAATCACAAACAAAATACATAATTATTACTTTAAGATGACATATCAGCTGTTTATGGTATATTTAGGATGTGAGTCATCTAATGTTTTCCATAGTGGTATAATGAAATATATCATTGAGAAATGACAGTGGTCAATTTTCTATTTTGGGTTGCTATGTTGAGTAATGGGGCTGGGATTTAGCTCAGCTGGTAGGGTGCCAGTCTGCAATCTCTGAGGTCTCAGGTTTGATTCCCAGCACTGCAAAAATGGGAGAAGGACATGGAAATCCAGTCCAGAGGCAATCCTGAAACAATCAGCCATTGAAAACCCTGTGAGGATCACTATGATTCAGACATGACTCGACAGCATCTAACAACAGCAACAAACATGTTGAGTAATGGAATCATAAAATGAGATTCTTTATGGAGTAGCAAGTGATTTAATTCTTCTCATTGAAAAAAATTATGAACAACCTACTCTGCACTACTCTGTATTAGGTATACTGCTAGGTAGTAAGGACATAAAAATATTGAGGCCAAACCTCCAATTTTGGAAAGGTCACAATCTTCAGAGTGAGAAAAATTGAATATATATATATATATATATATATATATATATATATATATATATATATATATCAGAACACTTTTAGCCTTAGCTTGGTTTATAGTGAATAATTAGTGAGCTAATAATTGAATGTGCTGCTGTGGGAAATGAGAAAAAGAAAGTAATTCTTCACAGAGAAGAAGTCAGGGACTGACTTGAGAGAGATTAAAGAGACTCTTGAAGGATTAGAAGGTATGGTCAAGTCAAGAAGGGAGAATATAGGGTGACATAATAAAAATCACTCTAGAGACAGAGGACAGACTGGGCAATGGCTTCTTCCTTGTCAACCTCTGGTAGAGTTTATATGGAAGTTCTGAGATATCATCATGTAGCAAAGTACAAGTGAATATTAAATGATCAATAGTTTTTTTGTAAGCCTTTGCCTTGTTCATGTCCCAGCTGTCATAGAGGCCAAGATTCACACATGAAAATACAAGGCTAAAGCTAAACAGCATCACCATTATTGGTGGATTTTCCCTTGTGGAGATCTACTTGTGCAATTCCTTTCCAAAGGTCATGGTAAAGAGATGGGACACAATTTGCTCCCTTATGGCATTTAGCATATGTACAGAGGTAAGGTAACTATAGCAGTATGATTAGACCATTGCAGGTATATAAAGAAAAGTGAATACTAAAGGAGAAATTAAAAGTGGAAGAAGAAAAACATATGGTGTCAGAAAAAAAGAGTGATGCCTGAAATGAGCAAGATCAGAAGTGGCTGAAAGTGGAGCTTATGTGGATAAGCTAGACACAGAAGTCACCTGACTTACTGGATTTAAGACAGTGCCAAATGTTGATGCATCTGCACATCTGGTGGACTAAAGCTGTTACAGAAAAGGAAAATACATCCTACCAAAACATATGGGATACAGCAAAGACAGTTTTAGAGGGAAGTTTATAGCATTAAGTGCCTTCACCAATAAAGTAAAGAAGAGCCAAATAAATGACCTAATGATGCATCTTAAGACACTAGAAATCCAAAAAAAAAAAACAATTCTAAAAGGAACACCCAAAAATAAATTACAAAAATAAAGGGAGAAATATCTCAATTGGAATCCAAAGAGATAATTCAAAAAATTAATAAGACTAAGGGCTGGTTCTTTGAAAAGATTAATAAAATAGACATTCCTCTGGCTAACCACATCAAAAAGAAAAAGGGAAAAATGAACATAGTACAGATTATGAAAGAAAATGGGTCCATGACCACCGACTTCGACAAAATACAGAAAATCATCAGGGATTACTATGAGAGACTGTATTCCCAAAAATATGAAAATGCAGAGGAAATGGACAAATTTATTAACATGTATGACATACCAAAGCTAACCCCAGAAGACATAACTGACTTAAACAAGTCCATTACATATACAAAAATAGAAAAGGTAAAGTCTCCCAACAAAGATAAGCCCAGGTCCTGCTGGATTCACAGCAGAATTTTACCAAACTTTTAAAGAAGAGATAATACCTGTCTTTCTCAAATTATTCCAAAGAACAGAAAAGGAGGGAACACTCCCAAATACATTCTATGAAGCTATCATCACCCTGATACCTAAACCAGGAAAAGAGTCATCTAAGATAGAGAATTATACACCCATCTCCCTTATGAATCTAGATGCAAAAATATTTAATAAAATTCTGACAAGCAAAATCCAGCAGCATATGAAAAAGATTATTCACCATGACCAAGTGGGATTTATACCATAGATGCAAGGCTGGTTTAACATATGGAAATCAATTAATGTAATCCAACATATCAAGAAACTAGCAAACAAAAACCACACAATCATCTCAATTGATGCTGAAAAGGCCTTTGACAAAGTGCAACACCTTTTCATGATAAAAACACTGGAGAAGATAGGTATAACAGGCAAATACCTTAATTTTATAAAAGCCATTTATGACAAACCTACAGCTCACATTATATTAAATGGAGAAAAGCTGAAATCATTTCCTCTTAGATCTGGAACAAGACAAGGTTGTCCTCTCTCTCCTATTCTATTCAACATAGTAATTGAAGTCCTGGCCAGGGCAATCAGACAAGAGAAAGAAATCAAAGCGACAAAGATTGGCAAGGAAGAGGTCAAATTATCATTATTTGCAGATGATATGATCTTATACCTGAAAGACCCCAAAACCTCAACCAGAAAACTGTTACAACTAATTAACTCCTTCAGCAAAGTTGCAGGCTACAAAATTAACACACAAAAATCAATAGCTTTTCTTTACACCAATTCCAAACAGGAAGAGAAGGAAATTTCAGGAAAAATACCATTCATGATAGCCCACCAGAAAATTAAATACCTTGGAATCAATATAACCAAAGACCCTTCAGGTCTCTATAAGGAAAATTTCAAAACATTAAAGAAAGAAGTAGCAGAGGACACTGAAAAATGGAAAGACCTTCCTTGCTCCTGGATAGGGAGAATTAATATAGTAAAAATGGCTATCCTACCAAAAGCAATGTATAGATTTAATGTAATCCCCATTAAAATTCCACTGACTGACTTTACAGAAATAGAAAAAATGATCCAAAAATTCATATATAACCACAAGAGACCATGTATAGCCAAAATACTCTTAAGCTGCAAAACTAATGCAGGTGGAATCACAATCCCTGAAGTCAAGCTATACTATAGGGCAGTGGTAGCAAAAAACAGCTTGGTACTGGCACAAAAATAGGCCAGAAGACATCTGGAACAGAATAGAAGACCTAGAAACACCTCAACACACCTATAGCCACCTTATTTTCGACAAAGGAGCAAAGCAAATAAACTGGAAAAAGGACAGCCTTTTCAACAAATGGTGCTGTGAAACATGGACATCCACATGCAGAAAAATGAAAACTGACCCACATCTCCCAATATGCATGAGAGTTAACTCAAAATGGATAAAAGATCTCAACATAAAACCAGAAACTTTAAAACTTATAGAAGACAAGATAGGCAATACACTTCATCATATAGGCTTAGGAAAGTATTTCCTTAATAGGATTCCAATTGCTCAAAAAATTGCAACAAGAATAGATAAATGGGATTACATGAAATTACAAAGCTTCTGTACAGCAAAATAAACAATTAAGAGAGTCAAGGAAATCCCCACTAAATGGAAAAATCTTCACATCCTATACATCAGACAAAGGTCTAATTACCAAAATTTAAAAAGAACTCAAGAAAAAACTCCCAAGAAAACAAATAACCCAATACACAAATGGGCAAAGGAACTGAATAGACAGTTCTCAAATGAAGAGGTCCAGAAATCCATGAAACGCATGAAAAAATGCTTACTATCCCCAGCCATTAGGGAAAAGCAAATTAGAACAACTATGAGATTTCACCTTACACCAGTAAGAATGGCCAAGATCAATAAAACAAATAACAACAAATGCTGGCGAGGTTGCAGAGAAAAGGGAACACTCTTACATTATTTGTAGAACTGTAAATTGGTCCAACCACTTTGGAAATCAGTATGGAGGTAACTGAAAATAGATCTACTGTATGATGCAGTTATAACACTATTGGGAATTTACCCAAAGAGAGATGTGTCATCACACCCCAGAGACACCTGCATCTCCATGTTCAATGTAGCACTTTTCATAATAGCAAAGATATGGAATCAACCAAAGTGCCCTTCAACAGAAGAATGGATAAAAAAAACTATGGTACATATACACAATGGAATACTACTCAGCAATCAACAAAAATGAAATAAGAACATTTGCAGCAAAATGGATGGAATTAGAGAAAATTATTTTAAGTTAATGAACACAAGCTCAGAAAGAGAAACACCACATGTTCTCACTCATATGTGGGAGCTGAATCAAAATTATAAGAATGAAAAAATCCTATACAAATGTTGGATCATAATAAAAGAAAAAAAGCTAAGGATGGTATTATTATAGATGATCTAGAAAATTCATATAATAGTTCTGACAAGGTAGAAAGAAAGTCCACCACAGAAAAAGTTTCTATATTAAACAGAACCCAAGGATATATAGAAAAATATTACCATAAAAAGACAAGTAAATGGTAGAGAAGTCTTTGGGGGGGTACGGGGGAGGAAGCATACAAGAGGGTAAGGGGGAAGCTATATGAATATTGTACAACAAAATGCATATATGGAAATGTTACAATGAAAAGCATGTCAGAATGAATCACATTAAGGTATACATTAAAAGTTTCCAATAAAAAAAAGAAAAAAAGAAAAGGAAACCTCATTGGGAGACAAGATATTTGTAATGCAAATTAGCAGAAAAAGAAATTAGCCAGCTAATTTATCTGGGAATACAGAACGGAAGCAAAGAAACTCAAATTCTTTTGAAATTTATAGAAATAATAGTTTACCTTTATTTAGTCTTCGCAGATTTTCCTGAGTATTTCAGAAGGAATAAATAACAGAAAGACAATTTAAGTCAGAATGTAGCTCTTTTTTAATTTTGCCGCTTTTTTTTGTGTTCAATTTATTTTCTTCACTTCTAACCATTAAGCTCAGAAAACACATACATTCAGCACTCTAAATTTGTAGTCTCTTGCCAATACTTTATGCATAAGTGAGCCGAAGACAGAGTTTAGACATGTATATATTTGTACATTTTCAGTTGTAATTTCAGAGTTGGTAATTCACATAGGCTCTGGACTGCTGGGCAGTAGCTTTTACTCAATGAGGTATAAGCTTGTGGATCTAAAGGAATTCCTTCTCTCCATGTCTCCACAGAGCATGTAGCTTTATCCTACAGGGTAGGAAGGAAAGACTCAGACACAGTGAATTTTTTTAATCACCAGCAGTATCCCCAACCTGTCCCCACTTACAAAGTTTCCATGTTCCCACCAGTACTTAACTGGATGTTTCCAGGATCACCCACTTTTCACACTGCCCTTTCCTTGCTCCATCCTAGCCACTTTGCAAGATGACCTTTTCTCTTGTTCCAATGTTTTCTACAGAGTGTTCTTGCCTATTTCACTTACTTAACATCTTTCTTCCTTGACATCTCTTGGTCTATTCTTCCCCTCCACTCCCATTGTCACTAACCATGCTCAGGCCCTTATTATTTTCTCATTTGGATCTTTGAAAGAGGTTCCAACTGGCTTCAGTGTTGTCTGTTGCCACTCCAATCTATTCTACATGTTGTACGTAGAGCTATCTAAATGCTGATTCTGCCCTATTTATATCATTGCTTTTCTTATAATCCTTCAATTACTTCTCATTATTCTTAAGAATAAAATTAAAATTTCCTCCAAAGGCAAACAAGTCCTTTTTTATCTTTCACTTACTTATATACTTCCTAAGTCTCATTTTAGATCATTTTATGCCTACCTTCTTTTCCTATCTTCACCTTCCTCTAATTTTTCAACTTATTTGAAATGTAAACAAATAGAATTTCTTCCATGTCTTCCACTGTGTGATTTTTCTCTGTAACAGCCTTTCTGCCCATCCTCTGCCTGAGTTCAACTTCTGCTTTGCTTTTAATGTCAGTTTTCAGCCTCTTTGGGAAGTCTTCCCTGACCAACTGTTTCTCTTGGTTAGGTAACTCTTTCATACTAATGCTGTCGGATTAATTATTTTGTCATTTCTGATGTCTTTGTACTGAGATAGTATCCAAACGCTTATCTTCTAAATTAAAAACCTCTTCCATACTTTCACTTTTTTTGTACCAGAGTTTAAACCAGGCCCTCACATGTGCTAAGCATGTGTTCCACCACTGTGCTACACCAGCAGTTCTTCAGCATTCTTAAACACATTTTCTAAAGTTTTTCCAAACACATACTTTCTTTTGATTGCTTTCCCATATAGTCTAGTGATAACACACCACATAGACCAAGAACCATTTCTTTCATTTTTTATTAAAAGAAGAATTCATGGAAATTTATCAAATAATGAGTCAACATTGTTGAAATTATCCACTGATTCACATGCAAGATATCCTCATAAGGATTTGGGGTTCCGCAGTAAGAGAGACAACATTTCTGACCACATATGATTATCTTATGGAACCTCCCCTTTCTTCATTCCGTTGTCCTCAAAAGAATTCACTCTCAACAGTAAGTTATGTATGCATTTTTTTGCTATCTTTTGCTCAGTCAACATTTATTGACAAGATACTATGAACTAAGTCATTTTATATGTTGAGGATTGTGAAGCTCAGGATTAAAATATTATAGTATTATAAAGCCTAATTATTCCATGTTTTCAATTTATGATTCACATTGATATAAAATTACTTACATTTGTAAGTTCATAATTATGACCATTATAAAGCAGTCATATTAGTGTTACAGATTTGGATAGTCTAAGGCAGTATATATACTTTTGCTTTAGGCAAGCTGTCTGTCAACTCTATAAGAAATTAAGCAATTTTCTTCTGACCAGTAAAAGTCATCCTACAGAAAGGAAAATAACAATAGGAGCTACAGAGCTTAGAAACACTTTAAAAATCAAAACATGTTGCCTTTATATGAAGTGGCGGTGTGTTGCCTTGTTTCCAGTCTTACCTTTTCCAAGCAGTCTGTATAATCTGAGTCTTTCTCTAGAGATAATACAGGGCACAAGCCTCTTCAAAGAAGGGATTTGTGCTTGCTGGCAACTCCCAGAGCTCTATTCTGTCTAGCAGTAAAATCTCTAGAGTGGTTTATGGGCTTTGTGTAATTTCTGTCTGCACCCAGACAACTGGACTTCATTTTATTTGCATTTAATAATAAGCCATCTTTCCTTTGCTGTTAAATTGTGAATTATCAAACACTGTCAAAATCTCCCTTCCCATATTCTGACTACACTTACTTTGAAATAGACCCATTGGTATGATGCTGGTTATGGGGAAGAATAAGACTGTGTGCCATGCATTTCAGGGTGGGAACTACTCTGGTATATTTCTTTTGGGATTATAAATGCCGTTTCTGAACTAATGTGAACATTAGGATTGGCAGAGTGAGCTTTATGGTGGATTCATCTTTAATTTTTAAAAGAAAAGAGATCATTCATGCTTCTTTGAAGTTCTTATTTCCTTTTCAGTAAAGAAAATGAATGCACAAGTCACTACATGTGGAGCAAGGTAGGTAGTGAAGATAAAAAGGGAAAAAAGGAGTAGATGATAGAAGGAATGGAGGGAGAATAGTAATTACAGAGAGGAGAGGAACTCTAGAAATGAGAACAAAAGACAGAGGTTGTCTGCCTAGTAGGAACTTGTGCACAGCTCTCAATAATATTTGGAAATAAATAGATTTGAGATCTCTTTGCTAAGACTTCATCAGTGGATATACATGTAACTATATTCTGTCAGCCACTGGGCTTATAAGAGCTAGTAGTCAGAGAAAGATGAAGAATGAAAGTGGAGCATTACAGATTAATACTTGCTGAGAGATTGTGTCCTCTTGCAATGGCTTTGGAGAGAAAACCACATATTAGTTCAGTCTATTGGGGAAGCTGGAATGGAGTGAAGAACTGGAAGGAAGTATCACAGCCAGGATCAAAAGTCCTTCGATATCAGGAATCAAAGATCTTTGAGGGTATTTTTTTTCTTTTGGTCTAAAATTTTCCACTCCTGGAAATTAGACAGTGATCATAATGAAGGAGCTTGCCTGAGTCATGCTTTCCTGAGTCAAACTTGCCGTAGGCTGACGTCTGTTACATAGAAGCACTAGTGTGCAGGGAGCAAGGTGTCATTTTTCAGGGGAGAATATTACTAAAGTTTTGGTGTATTTACAGAATTCTTTATAAGTCTGTGCCAGGAGGAACAGAGGGACAACTATGGCAAGATGTGAATGACTAAATGGTGTTTATAAATATTATTCTATGTTATTTTCATGTATCAAAAACTAATCCTTTAGCTGCCTTTCATCTTTGAAGAATTAGAGACTTGGAACTTCTAGTGAAATACCTGTAAGGTAGAGTTTGGGTTGGGACTGGAGATATGCTACTGATGTACATAGAATCTGTATATTTTCCAATGTAATAAGGTTCTCATTATTTGATTGTCCTCTAACCTGACATATGTGAGGTTAAAATAAACTTTCCCTAATAAAGAGAGAAATACAGAGAGGAAACAGAAACATTTGCATGACGAGTGCCTTAAATACGTGGATAGAGTTCTAAGCACTGGAGTTAAATAGAAGACCAGATTCTCTAGTTCTCCAGCCATGATGTAATCAGTTCTAACACAGCACATGTTCATGAATCAGGGACTGTTTTGTTCCACTGTACATAGGCTCACTATGAGTCGGACCTGACTCGATGGCCCCTAACAACAACATGTTCATGAAACAGTACTCCAACACAAAGAATAAGCAAAAGCCTCATTTCCTTGCTGTCCCACAGAAAGGTATAACTGTATAATCTCATGTATTCTTAATATCACCAATCTTACAGTATATCAAATGATAATTAGAAATGAATTCCCTTTCAGCACAACTTTATATTTAGTTTATAAATAAAACATTATCTCTACAAACTCACTTTAATAGGTCACAGCTGTAAGTTAAAAGGATTTATTAGACTGGGCTCCCAAACAGTAGACCCAAAAATGAGGAACTGTAACAGAGAGTTTATCAGGAATCATTCCTAGGAAAAAACAGTAGAGTAGGAAAGTAGCTATGGGAAGGGAAGAAACCTGAGTGAGAGTGTTATATCATGCAAAATTCCACTATGGGTAACTTTGCTAAATCCCACAGAGAAGCTTAAAAGGTTTTGTAAATCCTGGGCACTTTGAACACTCCAGATTTTAGGCAAAACAAACTAACAGCCTATAGGTAGCACACTGACAGAGTTCAGGTGCTGCTGTCCTCAGTGAAACCTGCGTGTGAGAAAATATGCGTGGTGATAATGGTATCAAATTAGAGACAATTTGAACAGACCAGAGACAAACACTTCAGAAGGTATGGCACTTCGTAGGCTCCCTTTTGCCTGCAAAACATGAACACGATCACTTCTTTGCATATTTGCTTTTCTTTCATGGCTTCTCCCTAGCTTCACAGAACTGCTTCCATTATCTCAAATGTACCATATTGTTTCATGTTTCCTTGCCTTCTTATATGGCTTTCTCTCTCTACCATGCCCTTAAGTGATCCCTTTTCTTTGACTGATAAAGTCATGCCCTATCTGGAATACCTAATTCAAACTCTGCTTTTTGTGTGTGTGTGCATGTGTGTGTGTGGGGGGGGGTACTGGAGGGTTGAAGTCAGGGCCTTGTGCATGATAGGCAAGAGCTGCACTACTGACCTGCACCCCCAACTCTCTTTCTTAACTGTTTACTTTTAGGAAGGGTTTTGCTAAATTGTGCAGTCTCTGTCCTTAAACTCATGATCCTCTTGCTTCCACTGAGTTGCTGGGATTAAAGACATGATGACCATGATAGTTAAAAAAAAAATTTAAGCTCTTCTTTCTATATGAGGCCTTCTCAACCTGCATCAGGATTAATTGACACTCATTTCATTATGACACTATGGAATATTCAGTCTCCAACATAAAACATATCCTGTTGGAGTATAATATTTTATGTGTATGACTGCTTTCTTGGTTATAGTGTTTAGGTTTGAAACCTAAAAACCCTTAAACTATGTTTGACATATAGAACTATATATGAAGTTTGGGTTCAGAGAATGTTGCTAAATGCAAGCTAAATATATGTATTTAAAAATTTGGATGTAGGAGACACATTGAATTTTTTACTTGAAGGGTCATTTTGAAGTAATCAAATCCAAGTTTTCATCCAATATAGAAAATCCTACATATAAACAAGTGAATAATTGCTGTTTATTTTAAATAATATTACAACTATCACTGCCACCTTTCATTTAACTAGACAAGATGCCACAATAATAATCAGTTGTTGGAGAGCTTGCTCCTTGGGCAAAAAGTTCTACATACTTCTCTTAGTAATTTGAGTTTATATTATACCTAAAATTCCATTTCTAGTATTTTAAATAAAAATTTCCAACATTTAGTACTTTTATTGTCAACCAACACATTCTAAGATGAGAAATCCTTAGAGAATATCAACACAGAAGGCTTATTAATACCATTATTGAAAGCTGACAATATTTATCACTGGGCATTTCCTGGGTAGTTACATTTGCATGTGTGCTTTCCCCTTGATTTGTATCCAGGAACAGGTTTCTTCCTGCTGAGTTGTTCTTCTTTGATTCTGCCATCCACTTATAAATGATGTGACCAAATTTAGCAGTGCAGGTTCTGGCTTTCAAGTTGAGCAAGGCAAGGAAGAAATAAAAAATAAATAATTCCTAAATCAGTTTATTATCATCAGAGGAACAATGTATGTATAATTTGAAGAAATTGTAGGTCTTATTTTAGAGGGGAAAATCATGGATGATCCAGGAGTATTAGAACATATAACTTACATAGAGGTGGCTGCAATGTAAATTTATCTAGTATCAGGGTAGCCAGGGAGTCCTTCTCTACTTATTGGTGTATCAGCCTATTAGAAAGTAGCTTTTCTGCTTTTAATACAACTTTATCACAGTAATTAGAACCTGTACCATCCCCTTGCCTATCCTACCACAGCTGGAAGTTTGGCTAAATTTTGGAAAAGCTACCGCGGAGCCTGTGTTTGCATTTTTTTCCTCTATGCCATCTGTTCACAGAATGGATTACAGTTGCCTCCAGTTAAAAAGCTGATTGTCTTGGCCCAAGTTCAGGGGAGAAGTTTCAGCATTCTATGTGAGTGCTGAAAACCTCCTTTGAATCCCTTCAAGACTGTAATACCAGCAATTAGAACCTGAGCCCCTTGAATAGTTCCTTTTGCTTTTGTTTAGTCTCCTATTTCACTATCTCAACATATTTTCTGTTGGGCTCATCTCTTCCTTTACAATAATGGCAACAAGCCTGCTGTCAACCCTGATTTACAATCAAGTTTGGTAGTGTTCAGAACATTCAGAACTGTGGTCCCAATGTATGTTAGAATTAGGGAAAAGAGCTCTTCTTGTCTTTTGCCAGATTACTTTGGCATCATCTTCAAAAGAAAATTTTAGATGTTTCAGTCTCTTTGTTTGCTGGAGATCAGGCACAGAGGAAGAGAGAAGGCAGTGAAGGTGAAAATTAAAATTCTCAAATTGTTTGGTGGCCACTTTGGAAGAAAAGTAAAGAGATATTGTGTATAATCTATCTGCCTCCTCTCACCAGAGCTTTCTCTTGGAATCTAGTTAAAGCACTGTGTGTGTGTCTTTGTGTCTGTGTGTCTGTGGGTCTATGTGTGTGTCTGTGTGTGTGTGTAGGAGCACTTATTTTCAAAAAAAAAAAAAAGATGAAAGTGGGAAAGTCCTTTAATTAGATCCAGCCAATTGTAGGGCAATTGTGGTTTGAGTGATAGAAACAGCTGTTGGTATAAATTGTCCACAGCTGTAAAATGGAAAAGTAATTGAGAATCCAAAGCTAAATGAAAAACACTGACATCTGTGTCTTCATCTTTACCTTCAGGTGAACTGACCAAAAACTTTCTTAAAATCTTGAAAAATAGCATGAATGTATGCTCCTCCCTAATGAGTTCTAAATTTCTTATTCAAGCACCTTCAGTTACTCCCTCCATGCTTCTGCAGTATTTGCTTCAATACTGCACCCTCTGACCTCTCTACTCTTTCATTGCCTACAGTGCTTCCTCCCCTCCAGCTCCCTGTACCAATCCAAATGTGGATATATTGCTGTTTTTCTACTTTTACTTTTTATATCAAATTATGAAAGTTGATACTATTTGCAGAAACATCAAATACATATCTATTTCTATATCTGTATCCATATCCATATGTATATCTCTAGCTACATGTACATGACGTATCAATATTCAAACTCAGGTTTGGTGTTATTTTTATATTTCTATTGGGAAATCCCAATATTGTTTTCCTTCTTATTTAGATGCTCACTTCTAAAACTCAACATCTTTTCCATGGAGGGTTGAAAAAGGCTGCTTTTCTGTTGTAGTTTATGTACTTCATGTACGAAAATTTTAGACTATGAGACCTGAATGCTCAAACTATTTTACCCAGTCAACTAACATTTCCTGAGCGCCTCTGTGTATGAAGCATACTGTGGATCTTCACTTGTTGTTGTTACAAGCTGTTGAATCAGATCCACTCATAGTGACCCTATGTAAAACAGAATGAAACACTCCCTGACAATATGCCATGCCCAGCACTGTGTTGGTGCTCCTCTACTATTCATAGAGTTTTCAATGGTAGAGTGTTTCAGGAGTGGGCTACTAGGTCCTTCTCTCATTTTAGGGGTTCTAGGGATTGAACCCAAGGCCTCAGAGATTACAGAGTAGCACTCTATCAACTGAGCTAACCCTATCCCATGGATCTTTACTACCTAGATTTAAATATTGAAGTAACTACTTGTTTATAATGATTCCTTATTTGTAATGGCACCTGCCTCAGTCACTTTCTGTCCCTATATCTTTACTCTTAGAGGCTCTTCCCTGTCCCTTAGTCATTCTGTATCCAGACTTTCACCTATCTGTTCTGTCTGCCATTCCCTGTTTGACTTGTCTGCCTAATTTCTATGCCTGTTAATACTTCATTGTCAGAAACCATCATTAATTATGTAAACTTGCAATAAAAAGCTAATACTCCTTAGCGTAATGTTCATGTTCTCCATTATGTTGATCCTAACTTTTCTTTATAAATGTATTTTCAATGATTTCCTTCTTCATTTTATATATCAGATAAATATTATATCCTAAATATACTGTAGTTCTTCTATTTCTTGGCCTATGGCTTTATTTGACCAGACAAATGTTAGAATTTGGAAGTTTGGGCAGGAATCTATCTGTCAAGATTCTAGTCATCCTTCAAGATCCAGTTTAAATGTCACTTCTTCTATTAAGATTTCCCTGGTCACATTAGCTTGAGAATCCAAGATGGAAAATAGCATTAAATGAAAAAGAATGTGGATCATATGACTGTGCTGGAAACCCTGTAAAGAATTAGTGTCCAATAAGACTGGCAGCATAGGTCATGACCAGCTGGTGGGGTATCTTGAATGTCTGTCTGAGATAGTTGAATTTAAAAAGTAAGACTACATAATGGTACGATGTGTTTTTTATTGTATTTTGTTGTTGTTGTTTGGTTTGTTTTTAAAATCAGAACTGAATTTCAGGAACCTCAGCTCTTTAGGTATATATAAGATATATTGGGGAGAGAAGAGCTTTTCAGCAACCCCTTTGGCTCTGATGAACCAGGTCCCATGATCTTACCTGCTATGCCACCTTACCTACTATGTTATTGGTAGTCAGTATATGATAGAAGTTTTAGAGTGTCCAAACTGTTCTGGGTTATAAACCTGCCTCTACTACTTTACTTGTCTATGTAATCTTGGGCCCATTTCAAAGTTTGTTTCCTCTTCTGTAAAATGAGGTCAATAATAGTAAGATGTTCTCAAAATTCTTTTGAGGATAAAATAAGATAACATATGTTAGGTAATTAGGACAGTCTCTGGCACATGTTAAGCATTTAGTAAATGGCAGCTATTTGTAGTAGTAGTAGTTTCATTATTATAAATAATAATTATTATTCCTTGCTTTAGTTTTTCATTTACATCTCAAAAGTTTAGACATACACATGCTACTGAAGCCACCAAGACTAATCTTCCTTTGCTTATATAAATAAGACCTAAGGCATTCATTGTCTTTTAAATTATTTGTTCCATCCAGTTTCCCAAGTGAAAATTATACACCTTAGATATTTAAAAGTGGATAGGCAGCCATATAAAGGAAAGGCATTCCCATAAAATGTAGGAAGACTGACAAATGTCTTTTAATAATCATGAATGACATAGCCTGAGACTTTTATTAATCCTTAAATTCACAGGAGTGAATATAGTATGGGCACATTCCACTGGTGCAGAGGCTAAATGTTTCCTATACAGCAATTTCTTTGGACTTGAGATTCAGCTCGGCCCTGGTGAAGTTACAACATACTGTATTCCTTGCATCTTTATGAGTGTTCTCAAGTAATGGTAAGGATAAAATAATAAATCATTGAATGGTAACAATCTATCATACATTGCTGAAGTCAGTTGATATGTACTTTACTCTGTGTTCTATGATGCTGGCTTATAGAATCATAACACTTTAGAGCTTACAGAAAATTAAAAGGATTTTAATCAACTTTCTCATGTGACAGATAATGAAGCTCAGTCTGGAAGATAGGAAATATCTTGGTCAAGTTTGTACAGCTAATTTCAGTCTTCCTTTTATAGACTGTTAGGAATGAGTCATATAATAAACATGGGATTTTCCACTCACCTTCTTTCCCTTTGGTTTTTGTCTTTTATTATTTCTTTTTGAATTTCCTGTGAAAATGAAAGGATCTAGATTCTGACCTTGTGTCTGAGTAAAGCTCAATGACTTATACACATCCCTGTTTTTCCTAAAGTCCAGCCATCCTTGGTGACTGCTTATCAACCAGCACCTCAATAATTCATTTCCCATATTCTAGCCAGTGTTGTTTCAACATACAGCTTTGAAAGCAAATGTGAGAAAAAGGAGAGTAGAGCTTTGCCCTTGGTATTCATTCTGGACTTCACTGGATTAGGAAAATGTATAGTAACTCATAAAATAGTATGCTAGAATTGTACCTTCTAAAATATGTGACTCAAAATTAAGTGTGTTTTCTGTGTGGGTGGACAGGTAGTGATATGTAAGAAAAAGGAAAAAAATTCACAAAACACCTCCTCAGAGTTACATTTTATCTGCTTAGCATTTTTAGATTGTTCACATGTACTGGGAACAATACACCATCTGTCATCAATATTGGGAATATTCCAGCTGATTTAGCTTTAACTATATATATGTGTGTGTGTGTGTGTATATATATATCTGTGTGTATGTGTGTGTGTGTATATTATATATATATATATATATATATATATATATCACATACATATATCATATATATATGGGCATATATATATATGTTGTTATTGTTGTTACATGTCGTCAAGTCAGTATCCGACTCATAGCAACCCTGTGTACAACAGGCAAAACACTATTATTCTCATTGTTTCTCTGCTGTTCATAGGATTTCCAGTGGCACATTGATATTTGGGAGTGGGTTGCCAGGTCCGTCTCCCAAGCCTATAGCACCTGGTGTTAGTGGGCGGTCTCCCATCCAAATACTAACCAGGCCTAACCCCGCTTAGCTTCCGAGATCTGACAGGCTCAAATGCCACAGAGCTAAGGCTGCAGGATATACATATATATATATATATATATATATATATATATATATATAATTATATATATATACACATATATACATATATATACATATATACATACATATATATGTATATATGTGTGTATATATATATATATATATATATATATATTATATACATTATATTCTGTTGTTTGTGGTTTTACAATTGTTGTTGTTGTTAGGTGCCGTAGAGTCCGACTCATAGCGACCCTATGTATAGCAGATCGAAACACTTGCCGATTCTGTGCCAGGCAAACCATCTTATTTATTTTTAAGCCCATTGTTGCAGACACTGTGTCAATCCATCTGGTGGAGGGTTTTCCTCTTTTGCGTTGACCTGCCACTCTCCCAAACATGATGTCCTTCTCCAGGGATTGATCTCTCCTGACTACATGTCCGAAATATGTAAGACACAGTTTGGCCAATTTTGCTTCCAAGGAGCACTCTGGTTGTACTTCTTCTAGGACAGATTTGTTGGTTCTTTTGGCAGTCCATGGTATATTCAATAGATGTCTCCAGCACCACAATTCAAAAGCATCAATTCTTCTTCTGTCTCCTTTGTTCAATGTCCAGCTTTCATAACCATATGATGCCACTGAAAATACCATGGCATGAGTCAGATGCACCTTCGTCTTCAATGTGACATCTTTGCTTTTCAATACTCTAAATATATATGTGTATATATATATATACATATATGTGTGTGTATATATATTGTATATATATATATGGCCTATATACTTCCACAGTATTCCCACTCCGATTTTGCATCAGCCTCAATTTGTAAGCTTATGACTAATAAAACCACACAGATGCTTGAGGTCCTACTTCCACAAATTCTGATTCAATTTGGTTGAAATGTGGACCATGGGTCAGGATGCCTTTGGAATCTTTTTAGGTGATTGAATATACAGACTTAAGAATGATCGACATAATGGTTCCATAGACAAAGCCTCTTATGACTGAAATAGTATTCCTCATAATAAAGGCAGTAAAGTGAGAGGTAACCTCATCCTGAGTGGAGATGTTAAGTAGTAGCAGGCTAGGAATGAGCTGAAAATAGTTGGAGGTATTGATGTGGTCTTTTGTCATTTCTAATTTGGCATGTCATTTTAATCAGAGGAAGATGGTAGTTGCTGCACATTGCTGAGCAGAGATCAGCCAAATTATTCTTTGACTTGATTAATGAATTTCTTCCTAAACAAATAAAATAAATTTGTACTTATTTAGTTTAACAAAGTTCCTTTATATGGCTTAGTACAGGGTTAGCAGGTTTAGAACTCAGCTGAAAGAGGAAAGTGCTAGTTAGATTGAAGCTATTAGACACCAAAACACTAATGAGCCAACTATGGCATCTAATCAATGTGTGAAAAATGGGTAATTCTCAGTAATACCCTGCTAATGTTCTCATAATGATCTGTCAAAATACTAGAGCTAATTATTGTCATGGCAATTTGGCTCAAGTTCACTGGGATAATCCTGGCATTGGTGAACAAGGAAGTGCATTGCCAGTTTGTAACCCACTTGCTGTCTACTTTCCTATTTCCCTTCACCTGAGGATCCTGTAGGCCATTTTGTGTACACATTTAAATATGCACTTTCTTCGTTTTCATTTTTTCTGAGCTTATGTTGTATATTTTCTGCAAATTTTTTTATGTCTTTTATGACAAGAGATAATGATGACAATACTGAATGGGAATTCTAAAGCCCTGGGATATCTACTCCTGGTCCTATTATAGAGTCAAGCCATTTCCTCTCTTGGTGTCTCTTTCCTAGTAGCAATAAAGGATCTAGATAACTTATAATGTCCCTTTTGCTTTTAAATAATAGAATTCTGCATTTTCCTTGCATGTCTGCTCTGTTTGTGTCTATGGTGTCATTTTTTTCCCCCTCAAGTTTATTTATCACCATGGCAATGTATTTTTGAGCCATGGGACCTGCAGCAAGCAAGGGAATAAGTAAGACAAGTGCCTACTAGTTAATGGCTCAGGCAATGGAGTTGACCTGCAATGGTCATTTAAAAGAGAGAGGAGAAAGTGGAGCATTAAGATATGTATATATATTTCAAAGGCAAAGTAATACAGTTACCTCCTATTTTTTTTCTAAAATAGTTACTCTTGCAGAACATTTCTTCCTTATAATCTCTTAATAAACTACCATACCAATGTTTGGGATCAATATAGCACCTAACAAAGGGCTCAGATCCCTTCTCATCTCAGCTTATATCCCTGTGAGAGAACTGAGACAGATAATAAGTATTCCAAAGATGTCGATGGGAAGAAGGCAACAAAAGACTAACATTTATGAACAGTAGATTTTCTCTGTGCATTTCTTTTTCATAAGTGATCCTTATTTTATGTTTGTTCTTTCTCCTATGTGTGTTTACTCTTTTCAGCAAGTGGATCTTAACATAGGAAGGCACTTTTTCCTTCACCTTAGAATCTAATTGAGAAAAAGCCCAGTTATTACTTGCAGAGTACACAGAAACTGTACCAAACAACAAACCTGGAAAATGTTAAAATACGTAATCATGATCTTAGAGTAGTATTTAAAAAAATTTTTCTGTAAAGGGCCAGACACTAAATATTTTGGATTTCATAGGTCACAAAGATTCTCTGTTGTATATTCTTGTACTGTCTGACAATTCTTTACAAGTACAAAAACTGTTTTTGTCTCAAACTATACAAAAATATGCCAGGGGCCATATCTCCCCTTGGGCCATAGGTTACCAACTCTTCCCTTGGAATCACATCCATAATGCATAGTACTAAGGTATGGTCCACTGGAACACTAATCTTCACATGCCGGTGTTCCTAACAAGGGACACTAATATATCCAGGAGCACTGAATTCATATTTAAGAGGTGATATCTGTGCTATTCAACTTAATAACCATTGAAAACAGGTCTAACTTCTTGAAGCTATAAACTCTCCCATAAATATCATAAAATTCTGAATAGCAGATTTTAAAATACTACCCAAAGTTCATCAGAGCTCAAGATACAGTATATTGTATAGACTGTCTCTAGCTTATATAACTGATGTGTTTGTGAAATGTAATGCTAGAATTGGAATTTGTAGAGTGAATATTTTTTATTTTTTCTTTTTAATTTAAATTCAGTGATAGCTTCCCCTGAAAAAAATATTTTTGTGTTAGATATAATAGAGAATGTACCCTTTATAATGCCCATATTCCTTTCATTTTTGGCCTCTAACAATTTGTTATTTCTCATATAGACCTTATTGAGGAAAGTTAACATATAACTGTCAGCATGGTCTTTCATATTGCATTAAAATGTACTCATGTGCATATGTGTACATGCACAAATATGCCAATCTACATTTCAAGTACTCAATAGCTGCTTCATTGTATTGTTGTTGTTGTTAGGTGCCGTCGAGTCCGTATCTGACTCATAGTGACCCTCACAGGGTTTTCAATGGCTAACTGTTTCGGGATTGCTTTGGGAGTGGGTTGCCAGGCCCTTCTCCCATTTTTGCGGTGCTGGGAATTGGACTCAGGTCCTCAGAGACTGCAACACAGCGTTCTACCAACTGAGCTAAATCCCAGCCCCGCTTCATTGTATAGCTTCAATAAAAAAGTTGAGACAGACACATGGTAATACTTTCTAGGACAAAACCCACCAATTTATTAAATCTGAATCATTCACTCATTTAGATATGATGAAGACAAAAGGAAATTACAAACAAAAATGAAGTAAATCTTTATTTTTAAAATAAAGCAAACCTTCCTTTCCATTTGAGTGGTAATGAAGACTGAAAACCTAAATGCACAGTCTCCTTTATCTGCTATTTTACTTTCCATGGTTTCAGTTACCCTTGGTCAACTATGATCTGAAAATACAGTACAGTACAAGATATTATAGACTGCTGAATCAGAGATTCTGAACATAGAAGGAATCTGGATGAGACCTAGAATTTATGATAATGACTACATTTATACCTTTCAATCCCACATTTATCTACAAGTTAGTGTATTCTGTGATGACATGGCATCAGATTACTTATGTATGGTTATTTTCTTTGCTTATTAAAATATTCTTCCTAATCACTGATTTCCTATATACCAGAAGAAAGTTTGATTATGCTGAGTCATGCTGCCTATGTGTGTGTGTGTGTGTGTGTGTGTGTGTGTGTGTTTGTGCTCTGTTCTCTCTGACTTACTATAAGGGATTCTCAAATATCATTTCCAATTGGTACCACTGTTATGTCTATTACACATGACCACTTGATTCCAATAGACTTTGATGTGAATCATCTCCTAAAAATGTAAGTCATATCATGTCATTCCCTGCTTTGAACTCTTGAAAGTCATCCTGAAGCTTTAAAAAAATTTAAATTTCCACCCTAGCCTACAAAGGCCACACATGTTCTCACCTTTTCCTAATTTCCAATAATATATACTCTATTATCCAAGCCTCAGTGTAACTGCACTCTCATTGAAATGCCCATTCCTGGATCTCTGACTCTGGGTCTTCCTTGTTATTTTCATCTTCCTAGTAGATTGCTATGGCCAGGCAATCACTGTCTTTCTCCCTGACCTGTTTTAATTCTCAGCATGACACCAAGAATATAAGAGAGGATATATCCTTAGTTTTGTGGTTAGGTACTGTTGAGTCAGATGCAATTCATAGTGACCCTACGTACAACAGAACGAAATGCTACCCAACATTGTGCCATGTACATGATCTTTCTATATTTGAGCTCAGTGCTGCAGACACTATGTTTCTTCTCATTTTGAGTAATGCTATATCACCAAAAGGGCTGGGATTTAGCTCAGTGGGTAGAGCATTGCGCTGCAGTCTCTGAGGTCCCGAGTTCAATTTCCAGCACCGCAAAAATGGGAGAAGGGCCTGGCAATCCACTCCTAAGGCAATCCCTAAGCAATCAGCCATTGAAAACCCTATGAGGGTCACTATGAGTCAGATACTGACTCAACGGCACCTAACAACAACAACAACATATCACCAAAAGCAGGTCCCAGGGGCTTTATTCCATTCCTGTCATTAAGATAGACTCTCTTTTGAGGAGGCAACTCTTCCCCACTCATTTCTTGAATGTCTTCCAGCCTAGGGAACTCATTTTTCTGGCACTATATTTGACAGTGGTCTGGGATTTAGTTCAGTTGATAGAGTGCCGCTCTGCAGTCTCTGAGGTCCCAAGTTCGATTCCTAGCACCGCAGAAACAGGAGAAGGATGTGGCATTTCACTCCTGAGGCAATCCCAAAACAATCAGCTACTAAAAGCCCTATAAGTGTCGCTATGAGTCAGACACAACTCAATGGCACCTAGTAACAACATATTTGACAGTGCTTCTCTGCTATTTACAGTGTTTTCAACAGCAAATTGTTTTTGGAGTGGGTTGCTGGGTCCTTCTCCCTAGTCTGTCCTACTCTGGAAGCTCAGCTGAAACCTGTCCAACATGGGTAGTCCTGCTTGTATTTGAAATACCAATGGCATAGTTTTCAGCATCATAGCAACACACAAACCCTCAAAGCACAAAAAGCTGATAGACACTGTGGGAGATATCCTTAGTTAGATCAATTAAAAGTGATCATCTTTGTTTATTTACTGTTAACATAATAAAATACAAAGTCAATAATACAAATGAATTGTTCACTGGTAGTGACATATCTTTAAAATCAATCCTATGTGATGTTGTTGTTAGACGCCATCAAGTAGGTGTTCCAATTTATAGTGATCCTATGTACAACAGGCAAAACACTATTGTCAGTGCTTCTCTGCTATTCATAGTGTTTTCAATGGCTGACTAATTTTTGAGAGTGGATTGCCGAGTTCTTCTCCCAAGCCTAGAGCACCTGGTGTTCCCAAACAATCTCCCATCCTAATACTAACCAGCCAGACTCTGTTTAGCTTCTAAGATCTGACAGGATCAGAGGCCACAGTGGTATGGCTGCAGGCACAGAAACAGCCCACTTAAGGAAAGTGAGGAGGATGGAGCGTTCACATGCCTTTGAGCACACAAAT
The DNA here is from genome assembly GCA_007922755.1 of Pedetes capensis. Taxonomy (NCBI): domain Eukaryota; kingdom Metazoa; phylum Chordata; class Mammalia; order Rodentia; family Pedetidae; genus Pedetes; species Pedetes capensis. The sequence continues at coordinate 14,131 of VMDO01005543.1, read as the reverse complement.
GCTTTTCTCAATGAGAAAAAGTTTGTTTCTCCTATGATAGCACTCATTTTCTGTTGCTCTGAGCAATTAATAGAAAAATGAACAGAATAAGCATAAATGCTAGGACATATGTTACTTCTACCACTTACAGTATATGTGTGACTTTAAACAAGGTCAATTAACTTTATGGAATTCAATAATGTCAGCAGTAAAATGAAATTGATATGATTTAACTTACCAATATATCTACCCTATTGACTGAGCAAATAATCTGCTAAATAGAAGCAGTTGGTGTAAGAAAATTTTCATGTCAAAATTATTGTAATTTTCAAAATTATAAACAATGACTATTTATATAACTAGTTTAATTGTCTTCATCACTAGACTGTAAAACTCATGATGTGAGGAATTGTATCTATTTTGTTAATCTATTAATCTTTTTTTTTTTTTTTTTTTTTTTTTTTGCGGTACTGGGGATTGAACCCAGGGCCTTGTGCCTGTATGCTTTGCAAGTGCTGGACCACTGAGCTGTGCCCCCAGCCCATATTTTTAGTTTTTGAGACAGGGTCTCACTAAGTTATGCAGACTGCCTCTGGTCTCGAGCTTGCGATCCTCCTGCCTCTGCCTTCTAAACTGCTGGGATTACAGTCGTGCGCCACCATGCCCAGCTAATCTGTTAATCTTCATCATCTAATTCAGTGACAACACATAAAACAACAGTAATAAACATCATATCACAATGATGTTTATTGAATTAATTAAGTTCTTGTAAAGATTAAATAAGATAATATGGGATAGTTCTTTGTGAATTTTCAAATACACTACAAAAATATAGTATTAAATGATTCTCTTCACTAGATCTTTCCTTCTTTCTTTCTCTCTCTCTCTTTCTCTCTCTCTCTTTCTTGCTCTCGCTTTTGCTCTCGCTCTCTCTCTCTTTTTCTATTCTCTTCAAGTCAGAGTCTTGCTATGTAGCCCAGGTTGGTCCTAACTCACATCCTCCTGCCTGAACCTCCTGAATGCTAGAATTATTGGCTTGTGCCACCACTTTGGGTAACAATGTAAATTCTTTGAGACGGGATATGATGTCACATTCATCTTTATACCTACAGAATTGGGGTCACCTCTAGGGTATGTGGACTCTGTGCAAGTATCATTTGAGTAGGCTCCAGCCTATGTGGATTTTCAGTGCCACCCAAAATTAGTGTGTCAGTAGCATTTTCGTAGCCCAATATCATGTGATCCTTTGAAAAAAATATAGTGCATGAGCAATCCATTATCCTGACTACCCACTGGGACTGAACCTGGCTATAAGGCTCCAAGTTGTCTCCATAGACATGAGTCTTGGAGCTCTTGTGGACATCTGCTTGATCCTACACAACCCACAGATTTAGAAAGAACTGTGAAGGAGAGAAACAACTCTGGCTGGTTTAAGCTCACAAGGGAGACAGAAATTTTGAGAAAGCTCTTCCATAGCTCATTTCCACCTCCCCACATTCTGAGCACAGTCCACAGGCCATAACTCTTGATTTTTGGCATCTGAAGTACAATGACAGTCTTGACTCCTGGGGCATGATGTTGTCAGAGTTCAGTAAACTCAGTTCCTGGCTCTATCTCTGGCTCCTAATTAAGTGGTTGTTTCCAGGCCAAATGAATTCCCTGTCTCTTTATTGAATAAAGGGTACCAGAAATGTTTTTCCAATTTAACTCAGTATTTTATGAATTTTTGTGTGTGTGTCATAAACCTACATATATTTTATGAAATGTAAAAGATTGTATGGAAGTTAGGAAGAGCAGGAACATGAATGAAATGAATTGACTATGACTTAGAAGAAAATGTGTGATATTGAATAATAAGTTCAATAGTGAAGTTGTTTGTGGTATGGGAAATAATATTTCAAATGGAATAATGAAGAAGTGTTTAAAATTTTTGTCTTAGTAGTAGTCCAAATTCATAAGACAAACTGTTCATGACAATCTTAAAGTGCGAAAGAAGGTATTTTATTTAATGTCTGTTTAGAGGTTATTGACAAAAATTGATTTGAGGAAAAAAACAGCTTTAGAAAGATTAACTTGTCATTAAGTGACAACTTATGTATTTATAGGTGCTAATTGACCCCAGAGAGGTGTCTTTGAAATGTGTTCTTCTTCTTCAGCTTTTTTTAAGTTTTTTTTTGGCATCAGTAAAAATACATAATTTGGAGATAGCCATAAACATGAATAAAAACACTGCTGTTGTTGTTAAATGTAAAAACTGCACTGCATAACAAAAAACTACTTAAAAACAGATTGACTAATAGTTCAGAAGTATTTTTTTTCCCCTTTGGATGAACCCAAAATACAATCAACAGCAGAAATTCAACTTTGGCTTTCTTGAAGTATTTTGGAGTTTCAAGGATAAACTTCAATCCCACTATAATTCCCTGATGTTGTTCTTGTTAGGCACCATCAAGTCGGGTCCAACTCATAGTGACCCTACAAACGAATGAAACATTCCTCAACAAGGTGCCATACCTGACACTATGTCCGTCCTTTTCTGCTATTCATAGTGTTTCCAATGTCTGATTGTTTCACGAGTGGGGTGCCAGGTCCTTCTCCCAAGCCTACAGCACCCAATATTCCCAGGTGGTGTTCCATGAAGAACTAATCAAACCAAACCCTGCTTAGCTTCCAAGATCAGATAGGATCTGACACCAAGGTGGTATAGAGCTGTAGACATTCTGTGATGTAAGAGGTATTATTTATTTGTTTTTCAAACATCATATCAAGAATTGGTGTGGCTTGTGAAAATAAAATACATTGTTATTGTAATAAGAAGGAACCTCTTTTTCATCACACATTTTATCCAAAATAAGACACAGAAAGTTTTGCATTTCAGGAATAGTTAATTATATGCAAAAATACCTCATCTTTAGTGTTTAAAATTAATCCACCCAGTGGGTGTTTTAACTTATTATGGTTGTATTTATCTGAATTCAGAGTATTCCTTATAAGGAATTAATAAGATACACAACATTTAATTGTAGCACCTCTCCAACTTGCAAATAGATTGTGTTCTGAAAGTTTGTTGGCAGGAATTATTCTAACTAATTATTTTAAAGTTCTGAGGAGTCAATCATTCTCTATTAGTAGCAAACCTCCCTGAATATTAATGAATTTGGTGTATTGTTAAAGTCAAATAAAAATTATAAAAAGTTAATTATATACATAGTAAAAATATGCACAATAGTTATTATCCTACAAAGACAGTTGTCATAAATGATAAGCAGTTCACATTAAAGTCTACATTGTGATGTGTTTTTATACAAAATGAGACTAGTGCATAGGAAAAATGTGTTAAGATTTTAATCTTAAAAATGCTAAAGAGAATCCAGTGACTAATGTAATAATCTTGAACTATTCAAAATAAATTTATTGATTATTTCAAATTTCTTTCAACATTTAATTCAGAATGATTTTTATGACCCTCAACTGTAAAGGTTAAGACAATGCTTTATCTGTATATTACAAATGAAATCTTCCATTAAAAGCTGTTTTCCTAGCCAGGTGTGGTAATGCATACCTGTTATCCCAGTGACACTAAAGGTAGAAGGAGGAGGATCATAGGTTCAAGGCCAGAGGCATCCTGAGTAATTTAGTCAAACCCTGTCTCAATTTAAAAAATAAAAGAGGGGTTGAGGGTGCAGTTCAGGGGCAGAGAGCTTGTGCACTATGCACAAAACCCTGGGTTCAGACTCTCAGGACCACACACACACAAAAAATCTGTTGTTCTTACCAATAACAAAATATTTATGTTGAAAAATTAAGAATAAAAGGAAAGAATGTAGCATTTTATGTATACCATGCCCTACATAGTATAAAAACAAACAAAATTTATGCACAGGAAAAAAATCTTTGTATATACATAGAAACAAATACTGTTTTAGGGTCAGACTTGGTGGCTCATGCCTGTAATCCCAGCAACTCCTGAGATGGAAGCAGGAGGATCACAGGTTCAAGACCAAAGGCAGCATAAGTAATTTAGCAGAAACTCTGTCTCAAGATAAAAAGTAAAAAATGGGATAGGGGTACAGCTCAGTGATAGAGCACTTGCAAAGTATGCACAAGGTCCTGTGTTCAACCCTCAAGTACCATCAAAGAAAAATATACTAAGTTTTAGTAGTGTTTTGCATTAGGTAGTGGAACTAAGAATTTTATTTTTACTTTTTTAGGTGTACTATAAATTTCCTAAATTTAATGAATACATTTGCTTTGAAAACAGCTTAAAAATTGTACATGTTTTTAATGATGAATTTTTTTCCCCTAAAGCTGTCCTAGCACCAAACAATAGCCCAAAATGTTTGGCATGGAAACCAGTGTAAAGTTCTTTTTCCCTTCAAAGTTATTGAAATAGCATCCCTTTCTTCTCTGAGTAATAATACCATGGTGATCATAATAGTGATAACAGACAAAGAAAACAACATAGTGTGAATTTGAAAGGCATAATGTGCATTTCAAAGCATTTTTCCTAATAATATCAACTCTGTGAAGCTGATGACTATTTATAAAGGAGAATCAACACGTTTTTGTATCAAGGCCCAAGGCAAAAGGAGATACACAGCTGGCATAGAAGATGCCTTGAATCTTAACCAAACTCTTGTTTACTCACCTTGTTGCTATTGTTAGGTGCCATCGAGTCCTGTCTGACTCATAGTGACCCTCATAGGGTTTTCAATGGCTGGTTATCTTGGGATTGCCTTGGGAGTGAATTGCCACATTCTGTTCCCATTTTTGTGGTTCTGAGAATCAAACTCGGGACCTCAGAGACTGCAGAACAGCTCTCTACCAACTGAGCTAAACCCCAGCCAACTGTTTACTCACCCAGGAAATGTATTCATCACCACTTTTTCATTCTTTGTACCTGTATTAGTAGAAATTCAGGCTCTTGGGCCCCAGGAGAACTCAATTCTTGACCTTCCAGCTCTCATTCCAGAGTGATTTGAGTAGATTGTAGGTAAGTTTGTCAGCTGGTTATGGAGTGTGAGTGCTACCAAAAGTATCTCAGGAAATGTGTTCGTGGTTACTTACAGTAGTTTGGAGAAGGGATTAGATGATGGTCTCCTGTTGTAGTTTTCTCTCTCTCTCTCTCTCTCTCTCTCTCTCTCTCTCTCTCTCTCTCTTTCTATGTATAATTCAGGAATACTAGAGTAAACTACAACCAGAAATCTAGGAGCTAAGATGCAGATAACCAGACATGGTTTTAGTCTGTATAATTGGTGTGAGGTCAGACACCTAACCTTTTAGTTCCTCAATTTATCTCTAGCCAAATGCACTTAATATTGTAATAACACTTGTCAAACTTTTTTAAAACTCATAGAAGAAAGATGATGTCAAGTGTCATACTCATATAAGGTCAAATGCCTAACATATTTCCTTAAAGCTTTTCATGAAAATTGAATGTCCCCATGAAAAAATTAAATCTTTTCCTGAATACAGTACAGGAACATCTTCTTGAACAAAATCATGTCATGTACTTTACAGGAAAATGAATGGAACTGAAGGTCATCATGTTAAGCAAACTTAACCTGAATCAGAAAGACAAGTATTACATGTTTTCTCTCATATATGAAATCTTGAAGAAAAAAAAAAAAGATTTGAAAGTAGAAGGGGAATGATTGTGGAAGAGGAACAGAATCAGAGGAAAAGGAGAGGGGAAATCAGAGAGGGTGACAGAGGGTGAATATGTCTGTAGTTGTACTACCCTGGCATCTAATCCTATCTGATGTTGGAAGCTAAGAATGGTCAGGTCTGGTTGGTCCTTGGAAGGGAGACTGCCTGGGAATACTGGGAAAATTCAACATTGATTATGGGATCTTGCTTTAGAATGTATGATAATCCAAAATCTCCCAATTTGCCTAGACTTCTGAAATTGCTTTTCCTCAAAAAAATAAATAAACTTAAAAATTGAGCCACAATTCTGTAGAAGTGGTGTTATTTGGGGTAGGTTTGAAAAGAGTTGAGGTGATTTTTCAATTTTTTTCTATTGTATAACATGAGCATAAACATAAAATTTATTATTTTAACCATTATATATATATATATATATATATATACACACACACATATACATATATATATGTGTATATATATACATATATGTATTTTTATATGTATATATGTGTATATATATACATATATGTATGTATATATGTATATATACATGTATATATGTATAAAATGTAACAATGAAACTCATAATTTTGTGCAGTCATTATATGTTATTAAACTGCTTCTTATTGCATTATGATTGAATGTAGTTTTATTGAAAATGAGAGTGGAATCACTACTATCCTTAGCAGAACAGAGAAATTTTCAGGGTCTTGCAACATGTGCATGTGTACATTGGCATATTTTCCTACAAAGCACTTTTAAATGGATTCTACAGTCTAATCTCTTTATTGATAACTTTTCTCGCCATGTAATTTTGAACACTAGATAAATGATATTTTTCTTTATCTAGAATATTAATAGTGGAACACTGAACTGGACACTAAGTGGAGGAACCTAGAGAGGTCACTAATAAAATAGGAGAATTCTCATTTGCTTTGTGTCACCAAACTCTGAGATTTTTAAGAGATTTGCAGATATCATCTTTTATCATTTCAGTCTACTCAGCCTAGAATATTTTTCTCCATTGCCTTGATATGTGAGAAATCAACTGAAATGTCAGTTGACCGATGAAAATTCAACATTGATTATGGGATCTTGCTTTAGAATGTATGATAATCCAAAATCTCCCAATTTGCCTAGACTTCTGAAATTGCTTTTCCTCAAAAAAATAAATAAACTTAAAAATTGAGCCACAATTCTGTAGAAGTGGTGTTATTTGGGGTAGGTTTGAAAAGAGTTGAGGAGATTTTTCAATTTTTTTCTATTGTATAACATGAGCATAAACATAAAATTTATTATTTTAACCATTTTAAGTGCATAGTTAATTACTATTAAATGAGTTCACTTTGTTTTGCAACTATCAGCACTATACATCTCTGTATGTTTTTACGTTAAAAATATAGACTATCGATTAAATAATAAGTCCTCTTTCTGCCTTTTTTACAGCTCCTAAAACATTAGTTTATCTCTCCATGACTTTGAGTGCATTAACTACTTAATATATGTGGAGTCATATAGTATTTGCTATTTGTGACTAGTTTATTTCCACTTAGCATAATGACTTCAAGGTTCACCATGTTGTAACATATGTCAAAATTTCCTTCCCTTTTAAGGCTGAATAATATTACTTTGTCAGAATATACTACATTTTCCTTATCTATTCTTTTACCCTTAAACACTTGGGTTGGTTCCACATTTTAATTGTTTGGAATAATACTGCTGTGGACGTGGATATACAAATATCTCTTTGAGATGTGCTTTCAATTCTTTTGAGTACATGCCCCTAATTGGAATTGCTGAATTGTATGGTAATTCTATATTTAATTTTTTGATGAATTGTCATACTATTTTCCACAGCAGCTGTATCATTTTACATTCCCACTAACAATGTACAAAGGTTTCAATTTTTCCTCATTTTTGAACAATTGTTCTTTTCTTTTTTTATAGTAGCTATGACAATGGATGTGAGTGGTATCATATTGCAGTTTTGATTTGCTTTTCCCTAATTACTTATGATGTTTAGTATGTTTTCATGTGCTTATTGGCCATTTGTATTTCATTGGAGAAGTTTCTATTCAAGTCCCTTGCTCATTTTGAATCATGTTGTTTAGTATTTTTTAATTTTAGTTTTTCTCCAGATATTCTGGATGTTAATTCTTTATAAAATATGATTTGAAAATTTTTCTACTATTCTGTGGGTTGTCTCTTTACTCTGTTGGTAGTGTCTCTTGATGCATATTAGTTTAACGTTCATAAAGTTCAACTTGTCTATTTTGTGTATTCTTTTGTTACCCCTCCCATTGGTGTCATACACAACAAATCATTGATATCCAGTTTTATGAAGCTTTTTTACTCAATTTTTTTCTAAAAATTTAACAATTTTACATATTAAATTAAGGTCTTTTGCCCCTTTTCAGTTAGTTTTTGCACATAGTGTTAAGTAAGAATCCAACTTTACTTTTTCATATTTGGGTATCCAGCATTCCAAGCACTATTTATTGAAAAAACTGTCATTTCCCTGTTGAAAGGACTTGGATCATTTGACCAAAATCATTTGACAATATATGAAATGTGACTAAAAAAAAAATGGTGGATGCTTAGGTTTTAAAAAATTATTACAGTAAAAGACATGTGGCCATTATCCCCCCTTATAATATTCCCTCTGGCACTGAACATACCCCATTGTTCTTGCCCCTTTCTTTTTCTAATTTCTTTTATTTTTTATTATTTATTTATTTATTTATTTATTCATTTGTAGTACTGGGAGTTTAATCAAGGGCCTTGTGCTTGCACGCTTTTCACATGCTAGACCACTGAGCTGCACCCCCAGCCCACTTTTTTTTTTTTTTTTTTTTGAGACAGGTTCTCACTAAATTATGAAGACTGCCTCTGGTCTTGAACTTATGATCCTCCTGCCTCTGCCTCCTGAGTCGCTGGGATTACAGGCATGCACCACCACACCTGGCCATTCTTGCCCATTTCTGAAGCAATTCTGGAAATCCTCTTTTATGAAGTCTTTAATTGTGCTGTCATCGCTGCTCAATGTCCTGAAGTAATTCAAAGCATTTGCCATTTGACTTTGGGGAAGAGCCAGAAGTCTCACAGTACTACATCTGGAGCATAAGGCAAATGAGGACACACTGTAATGTTTATTTGACAGAAATTGCCATATCAGAAATGTTGTTCATAAGTTATGATTTAGAGCCACTTTAAAACACACCTTCTTTAGCTGTAGTTCATATGAAATTGACAGCAATCAACAACTTGAATCTTGATTCACTGTTACTAAGATTCAATGTGCTGCTTGCAGCTGTTTCCAGTGGTGAAGATAATGCCTTCCCATTCCATGGCTTCTGGTGGCAGTGTTCAGTGTATATATTGATCACCTCATATGTGAAACTTTTTCTTGGATTTCTATTCTATTCCATATGTCTATCTTTATACCTGATTACTATAGTTTTGTGGTAAGTTTTTAAATCAGACAATGTAAGTTCTCCAGCTTTGTTTTTTGTTTTGTTTATTTTGTTTGCTTGTTTTGGCTATTTGGAGTTCCTTGATACTGCATATGAATTTTAGGATGATATTTTCCATTTCTGTGAAATTCTCACCAAGATTTTGAAAGGGATTGCACTGATCCTGTAGATCGCTTTGGGTAGTTCAATATTAACCATATTAAGCCTTCTAACACCTAAGCATGGGATATTTCCATTTACTTGTTGTTGTTGTTGTTGTTGTTGTTGTTGTTGTTGTTGTTAGGTGCCCTCGAGTCGAGTCTGACTCATAGTGACCCTATGTACAGCAGATTGAAACACTTGCAGATTCTGTCCCAGGCAAATGATCTTATTTATGTTTAAGCCCATTGTTGCAGACACTGTGCCAATCCATCTGGTGGAGGATTTTCCTCTTTTGCATTGACCTGCCACTCTCCCAAACATGATGTCCTTCTCCAGGGATTGTTCTCTCCTGACTACATGTCCAAAATATGTAAGATGCAGTTTGGCCATTTTTGCTTCCAAGGAGCACTCTGGTTGCACTTCTTCAAGCACAGATTTGTTGGTTCTTTTGGCAGTCCATGGTATATTCAATAGATGTCTCCAGCACCACAATTCAAAAGCATCAATTCTTTTTCTGTCTCCTTTGTTAAATGTCCAGCTTTCACAACCATATGATGCCACTGAAAATACCATGGCATGAGTCAGACGCACCTTCGTCTTCGATGTGACATCTTCGCTTTTCAATTCTACAAAGAGATCTTTTGCCACAGCTTTTCCTAGAGCAATGCGTCTTTTGATTTCTTGACTGCTGCTTCCACAGGTGTTGATTATAGAGCCAAGCAAAGCAAAATCTTGGACGACCTCCATCTTTTCTCCATTTATTGTGAAGTTGCGTGCTGACCCAGTCGTAAGGATTTTTGTTGATGTTTAGTCATAACCCATATTGAAGGCTATGATCTTTGATCTTCATCAATAAATGTTTTAAATCGTCTTCACTTTCAGCAGCAGAGTTGTGTCATCTGCATCATGCAGGTTGTTAATGAGTCTTCCTCCAATCTTGATGCCGTGTTCTTCCTCATAAAATCCAGCTTCTCGGATTATTTGCTCAGCATATAAATTGAAGAGGTAGGGTGAAAGTATACAGCCCTGATGCACACCTTTCTCAACTTTAAACCACTCAGTGTTTCCTTGTTCTATTCGAACAACTGCCTCCTGGTTCATGTACAGATTTCTCGTGAGCACAATTAGGTGTTCTGATATTCCCATTTTCCAAAGTGTTATCCAAAATTTCTTATGATCCACAAAATCAAATGCCTTTGCATAGTCAACAAAACATAGATAGAACTCTTTCTGATATTCTCTGCTTTCAGCTAATATCCACCTATCATCAGCAATGTCCCTGGTTCCATGCCCTCTTCTGAATCCTGCTTGATTTTCTGGTAATTCCCTGTCTATATACAGCTGCAGTCTCTTCTGAATGATCGTTAGTAGAATTTTGCTTGTGTGCAAAAAATTAATGATATTGTCCGATAGTTTGCACATTCAGTTGGATCCCCTTTTTTGGGAATAGGCACAAATATGGATCTCTTCCAGTCAGTTGGCCAACTAGCTGTTTTCCAAACCTGTTGGCACAAACATGTTAATACCTCCAGTGCTGCATCTGTTTGTTGAAACATCTCTACTGGTATCCCATCAATTCCTGGAGCCTTGTGTTTCGCCAGTTCTTTCAAGGCAGCTTCTACTTCGTCCTTCAACACCATTGGTTCCTCTTCATATGCAACCTTTTGGAATGGTTGGTCATCTACCAATTCTTTCTTGTATAATGACTCTGTGTATTCTTCCCATCTTCTTTTGATGTTTCCTGCATCATTTAATATTTTCCCTATAGAATCTTTCACTACTGCCACTCAAGGTTTGAATTTCTTCTTCACTTCCTGAAGCTTGAGAAACACAGAGCATGTTCTTCCCTTTTGGTTTTCTGCCTCCAGCTCCTTGCACATGTCATTATAATATTTATTTTTGTCTTCTCAAGCTGCCTTCTGAAATCTTCTGTTTAGGTCCTTAACTTCATTATGTCTTCCTTTTGCTTTAGCTGCTCCACGTTTGAGGGCAAGGTCCAGTGTCTCTTTTGACATGTAATTTGGTCTTTTCTTTTTTTCTTGTCTTTTTAAGAACTTTTTGCTTCCTTCTTGACTGATATCTTTTATGTCATGCCACAACTCTTCTGGTCTCCTATCATTTGTGCCTAATGCATTAAATCTATTTTTGAGGTGGTCTCTGAACTCAGGTGGGATATACTCAAGGTCATGCCATGGCTCTCGTATACTTGTTCTGATTTTCTTCACCTTCAGTTTGAACTTGCATATGAGAAGTTGATGGTCTGATCATTTTTTTTACATTTACTTATGTCTTCTTTTTTTTACCTTTTAAATTTATTTATTTATTTATTTATTTATTTATTTATTTATTTATTTTTGTATTTATTTGCAGTACTGCCAGCTCAACCCAGGGCCTCACACATGTTAGGATAGCACTCCACTACAGACATGCATCCTCAGCCTCCTCCTTTTTCTTTCTGTTTTAAATCCTGGTCTCACTAAGTTTTGTAAGCTGCCTCTGTCCTGCAATTCAAGGCTATGTGTAAGCCTCCCAAGTCAGTGTGCTTCAGCAGAAGGATGTGGCAATATACTCCTGACACAATCCCGAAACAACCAGCCCTTGAAAACCCTGTAAGGGTCACTATGAGTCAGACTCTGACTCAATGGTATCTAACAACAATAACCACCACAGTGCTGGCTCATATTTCTTTCAGCAATACTTTACTGTTTTTACTGTATAATATTTTCCTTACCTTGGTTAATTTTTAATTGATTTATTCTTTTAGATGCTTTATAAGTTGGCTTATTTTTAAAATCTTCTTTTCAGATTGTTCGTTGTAAATGTATAGAGATGCAAACTATTTTGCTCTTTAACTTTCCTGCTACTTTGCTGGATTTGTGTGTTAGTTCTATGAGATTGTGTGTATATTTGTGTGTGTATGTATATGTGTGTGATATTTAGGATATTCTACAAATAAGAGCATATCATCAGCCAACAAAGATATTTTATTTTATTTTTCTTTCTGATTCAGATGATTTAATTTCTTTCTCTTATCTAATTGCTTTAGCTAGGACTTCTAGTACTATATTGGACAGAAATGGTGAAAACAAGACTCCTTGCCTTATTCCTAGTCTTTGATGAAAAGCTTTCAACTTTTTACCATTAATGATAAGGTCTCCTGTGAGGTTTTTGTATATGATTTTTCTTCTGTTCAGTCAATTTCCTTCAGTCCCTAGATTGTTGGTTGTTTTTTTTCTATCATGAAAGTATGTTGACTTTTGTCAAATGTGATTTTTTTATCAATTGAGATGATCATGGGCTTTTGTTCCCCTTCATTTTATTAGTGTGCATTACATTGATAGACTTTTGTGTTGAAAGAGCCTATATTCCAAGAGTGGATCTCACTAGGTTGTGGTGTATAATCCTTTGATTGGATTTGTTTTCCTAGTATTTTGTGTAGTTTTTGCATCAGTCTCCATAAGGATGGTTTTCTTTTCTTCTAGTGTCTTTGTCTGGCTTTGGTATCAGCCAACGTCATTCAAGATGAATTAAGGAATATTTCTTTTCCAGTTTTTGGAAAAGCATGAGAAGGGCTTTTCTTTTCTTTCTTTCTTTTCTTTTCTTTTCTTTCTTTCTTTTTTTTTTTTTTTTGTATAATTCATTAGTGAAGCCATCATATCTATGTGCTTCCTTTATAGGAGATTTTCACTGACTAATGATCCAATCCCCTCAGTAGCTATAGGCCTATTCAAATTTCTGTTTTTTTTTTCTTAATGGCTTAACCATAGCAGGTTTTCTGTTTATAGGAATCTATCCATTTTATTTACATTATCTAATTTGTTGGAACACAGTTGACAATAGTAATCTCTTAAATAGGTAGAATTAGCAATAATAGTCCCACTTCTATTTCTGATTTTAGTAATTTTAGTCTTCTTTTTTTCTTACTGTGCCCACAACTAATGCCTGTCAATACTTTTGGTCTTTTGTGAAAAAGGAACTCTGATTTTGTCTATTTTTCCCATTCTTTTTTTCAATTTTAATCAATGGAAGGAAGTGCAAAAACAATATTCAGTACCTCTTTGCACATGTGTGATCTGAAACAGCAATCAGTGGATCACAGGATCACTGATATTTGGTACCAGTGATATCAGATTCTTGGTGTTTGGAGAAGAGTGTCCTTTTTGCCCCCAAGCTCCCCAAAACCTGTGTGCAAATTGCTCCAGTAAGTAACACATGGACAGTTGCCTGCCAAGAGGACAAGAGTAGCTGAGTAGCTGCTACTCCATAAGAGGTGAAATTGACCAAAATTAGCCACAATTTATTTTCTAAGCCTTCATTTAGATGCTGTAAACTTTCAATAAATTCAGAGTTCCAACAAGGTTAAGCAGATAGATTTTGTGAGTGGAGTAGTTACCTGGTAGCAGGACAGGTCCCTGGTGCTTCCTTTTCCATCATCTTCCAAGTATCCTACAATATATCAAAGAATTTTATAGTAAATTATTGTTCTTGTTAAATTCATTTTTATTAGTGTATATTAATTGTAAACAAAAGATTTTGGTGTGGCATTTTCATGCATGTGCATCATGTACTTTGACTACATCCACACCCTGTCCCACCTCTCAGTACCCTCTCATATTCCCCCTCTCCTGTTCTCTGGTATCCTTCTCTTTCCATTCCAGTCCTCCTTCTACTTTCATGCTTCCCCCCCCCACCCCTTTAGGTACCACATGAGAGAAAGCATGTTTCACTAGTCTTTCTGAGGCTGGTTTATTTTGTTTATTGTAGTGGTTTCCAGCTCCATCCATTTTCTTGTAAATAAATTAGTATTTATGGAGTCCTTTCTTAAAGCTGAAAACTTTCTCTGCCTTGTCTTCCTTCCTTTCTTTCTTTCTTTCTTTCTTTCTTTCTTT
>VMDO01005542.1:0-110719 GCA_007922755.1 Pedetes capensis | reverse complement strand
GGACCTGGCAACCCCCTCCCAAAAATCAACCTGCCATTGAAAACCCTATGAACAGCAGAGAAGCACTGACAATAGTGTTTCCCCTGTTGTACAGAAGGTCGCTATGAGTCGGACACCGACTCGACGGCACCTAACAACAACAACAACAACATCTGTGAAACCACAGTAGTAGCTAGATGTATTCTTGGCCTTTATGCTTTATCTTGAGCAAAGCAAGGAACAGTAGGGTGGTTTGGGCTCCTCATTGTGAGGCAATTGAGCTAGTGTTATTGTGGAGAAGCTGGGAATTATAGAATAAACCTCAAAAAATGCTGACTTACAGAGATGGAAAGAAGAGGAATCAAGAACATGTATCATTGATAGCACTGGCGGGAATTTCCACTTCTTTTAAATTTCCAGCTCTGTTAGCAGTTGTGACCTTCATATAAGAACAATACCTTTTGAATAAGATTAATATCTTCATGACTATAAGTTATTACTTATAGGCTTAGTGATATTCAGCCTTTACCCTTTGGTAACACAATATCAGTGTTAAAATATGTTTAAAAACTATAGTATAGCATTATAGTTAGCCTGCAGCCGTAGCCCTGTGGAATCCAATCCTGGCAGATCTCGGAAGCTAAGCAGGGTCGGGCCTGGTTAGTACCTGGATAGGAGACCACATGGGAACACCAGGTGCTGTAGGCTTGGGAGAAGGACCTGGAAACCCCCTCCCAAAAATCAATCTGCCATTGAAAACCCTATGAACAGCAGAGAAGCACTGACAATAGTGTTTCCCCTGTTGTACAGAGGGTCGCTATGAGTCGGATACCGACTCGACGGCACCTAACAACAACAACAACAACAACAACAACAACCATTATAGCTGATGTCCCAAGTTCCTTGAGTGACCTCAGGAGCCCTGGCTCTACTTCAGAATATCCTGGTCTCTTTGTGATTCAGTACCTCAAAGCTTGACATGAGACATAACTCCGTTCTTTTTCTTCAGTGTCCACACCATACCACTGGTTGAATATTTTAATTTCCCTCCTGCTTGTGTTTGAATGTGTAATCAAAAGGGCAAGGCATCTCAGGAGTTAATCAAATCCAATAACCCAGTTGCAAAAGTGAATTCTTAACACATAAAGGTTAAGAGACTCATTCCAGATCATATCAGCGATCCAGCCAGGCCCTCTTCTTTCCGGGGAAGGACCATTTCCTCTGTTGATCATATTTTCTTCAGGTTGTTATATTGTCTTCTCTCCAGTCTTGTTAGATTGCGTTTCTGGACAAACAGATCAGAAGGGAAGACACCTTGGTTCTGCTGTACCAATATTTATTGTCTAGCACTAACATTGTGCTAGAATGCAGGAAATTCTAGATAGTTCCTGACTTAAAGTATTTTATAGCATTGTTGGAAATTCTGTACAGACAGATAAATAGCTTTGCCAGGCAATAAATACCTTGACACCCACCATTGTGTCATGAAGACTATCAGTGATGTGAGAAGGTAAGAAGAATTAGGAGATGCTTAAACGGGAGGATTGATAGGATTCTAGGAAGACTGAGGCTTTCTTCCCCAGATTTATAGGTTAGCTTTGCAACTAGGGGCTGCTGCTATTTTGACTTCATGAATATAAGACTCCTGTGCTATGTTTACCACCCACACACCCAAATTGTTTCAGCTTGAAATTTTGAATATATTGCTTGAAGCTTTTCCTTCATATAAAAAAAAATTAAATTTCTGTAGAATTGATCTATCTTAAATCTGACAGTCATGAATGGAAAATAGAAAGAGCATTTTCATAGAATGATAGTTAACCCAGGTAAATGGAATTTCAGTCCATATGTATACAGTTGGTTTTACCTCCTACCAGCATAGCACACCAGCTCTCTCTTCACTGTCTCCTCTTTTTGTTTTCTCTCCCTTTAGTCTTCTGCCTTAAGATGAAAGAGATTAATTTGTTCTTTTCACCCATATTACCATAACAACAGACTTGTTTAATAACAGATGTTGACACTTTAGAAAATACTATTTTAAATTCTTAAATTACAGAGTATGTACAATAATTATAGTGACCACTGTCCACCAAGTGAAAGGGATTTAAAATGTGTATAAGTGGTGCCCATAGAAACCAGATAAGGGAAGGCAGTGCTTCTCTAGGACACTCCTCACCTGCAGGCTCACATGAGATGAGAGAAAGGTTATCTTCCTTCTCAGAGGCAGTTTTTATCAGAAATGGACCATAGCTCAAAAGGCAGTAAAAAGGAAGTAGGAGTTAAATTTAGAAATTGTGTGAAAACTTTTCAAAAATAGAAATATAGCCAAGAACACATAAAAGAGGCCATGAACATTTTTATCTTCCTGAGAAAGCAATGCAAATTGGTAGGTCCTTTTGAGTTACAATGAAGGTAGATACCATGTGTTGTATTTCATGACTAACACTGCATCAACAGTCACGGCAGCTCATAGCATTCAAGGGAAAGAGCACATGTGGCTATATGGATGAGGTAAAGCATCAGTTCCCATCCTTGTCACCAGGGACTGATTTCATGGGAGATAATCTAATGCTGTCACTGATAGTTGTAGTTGAAAATTAATTGCAACTGTAACATAATCACAGTGGTCACTATAATTATTGTACATACTCTGTAATTTAAGAATTTAAAATAGTATTTCCTTAAGATATGAATTTCATAGTGTTAAAAATGTTGGTGGGAACCATAGAAATTATTTTTATAATATTTAGAACAGATCCCCAAAAGATGATACTCCCAAAAGATCTGGTTCACTGAATTAATTAAAAAAAAAAAAAAAGTCTGGTAAGAGTATATCAGTGTATCACCACTGTTCCCCTTGGGTCATACATGAAATACAAACTAAAGATTGGTTCTATTTACTGACCCATACTGTGTGCTTGTTAGTACATGCATGCTATTTTATGCATATTATTTCATTAAGTCTTCACAAAGATGCTGTGAAGTAGTTATTACCTCACTTTAGGGATGAGGACATTGAGGCCTCATATATGGTTCTCAAGTAAATGGGAGGGAGAAAGATTGGATTCCATGTGTTTAACTCCAAAGCCATAGCATAGGCTTTGGTTTCTTTGTTTATTTTTTATTTATTGTACTAGGGGGTTGAACCCAGTGCCTCAAGCATACTTTTCAAGGGCTCTACCACTAAGCCTGCAGCCATATCACTGTGTGTCAGTTCTCAGAAGCTAAGCAGGGTTAGGCCTGGTTAGTACTTGGATGGGAGATTGCCTGGGAATACCAGGTGCTGTAGGCTTGGGAGAAGGACCAGGCAACCCACTCCCCTCAAAAAACCAATCCGCCATTGAAAACCCTATGAACAGCAGAGAAGCACTGACAATAGTGTTTTGCTTGTTGTACCTAGGGTTGCTATCAGTCAGACACCAACTCCATGGCACCTAACAACAAACCACTAAGCTGTACTCCCTGCCTTTTTCTTTACCTTTTTTTTATATTGAGGGAGGGTCTTGCTGAGTTATGCAGGCTGCCTCTGGGAGATCTTCCCCAGTTGCTCAGATTATAGGCATGCACCACTGCACTCAGGTTGTTTTATTATTTGATAATGCTTTCATTTTACAACAAATCCTTCTGGCTATAATAGCTTTAAAAAAAAAAACTTAAAATGAATGTTTAACAATTCAATATTGAGTTATTTCTCAAGAAAGTCAATGATAATGTATAAATTCTATAAAAACCGTTGATATTTAGCATCCACCATTGTAGCCATAGTAATCTTATCAGCCATACAGAATTTTAAAGATATGGATCTTCTGAAAAAAGCATCTACATCTACTTCAAACACTAGATGTTATTATCAAAAAAAACCATGCCCAGTGATGGCATTTATACTATGTGCAGCTACAGAAAATACATTGTTATCACTCTGTGGACAATTGTTTTTCATTTAGATTAAGTGAATTTCCTTCCAAGGTAACTTAGCTCTTTTGGTTTTTTTGAGACTTAGTCTCACTGTGTAGCCCAGACTGCCTTAAACTTGAAATCCTCCTCCCTCCATATCCTAAATGGATTATACTTATGCACCACCACACCTGGTACTTTCACTCATTTTTTATTCCAAGTGTTCTTATGCATATATAAAATAATGCAATAGGTGTTAATCTGTTAACTCCCTTAAGCAGAAGAAAAACATTTCAAATAATTGACAGTTTAATTTTTTCTCATATTAATTCACAAAATCAAAATGAAGCTTTTAGAAATTTATGTTGATAAAATAAAATACCCAACTTGGTTTTGAATAGTATACTAAATGTTTTTGCTTCTAAAAAATATTTTAAAAGTCAGTGCTAGAGCTGGGCACAGTGGCCCATGCCTATAATTCAGAAGGCAGAGGCAGGAGGATCACAAGTTCTAGACTAGAGGCAGTCTTCATAATTTAGTGAGACCCTGTCTCAAAAAGTAAAAAAATGGGCTGAGGGTGCAGCTCAATGGTACAGCACTTGCAAAGCATGCAAGCATGAGGCCTTGGGTTCAACCCCCAGTACTGCAAAAAAAAAAAAAAAAAAAAAAAACAAGTACTAGAAGTATTTTGTGGTAATATGAATATAGTTATTGATGGAACATAATGTCGTGGAAAAGCACTGTAAGAAGCCTGTGGATTAGAAATGTTCTGGCATTTAGTTATGGCTCACATTATAAGTCACATTTGTGTGCACACATGCTATAATAATCTGCCTATCATGAGTTTGATCTACAAAAATATTTTTGAAAGAAGAGTATCCTGAACTGATACAGAAAGGCAGTTCCTATGAAAATATCTGAACTGAAGTATTTCTATACTTGCATTTGAAAAATGAAATAAGAATCCCTTACATTCAGCAGAATTTGTCCTGAGTTTACCAAGTACCCTAGTCTCCAAAGAAAGAATATTTCTGAATTAAGTATATTAACGTTTATGCAGAAGGGCCCACATGAAAATGTTAACAACTTCAGCCAGGTGTGATGGTGCATGCCTGTAATCCCAGCTTTTGGGATCTAGAGGCAGGAGGATCAATGCAGGTTCGAGGCCAGTCTGAACTGCATAGCAAATTCCAGGACAGATCTTGTTCAAAAAAGAAAGAAAGAAAGAAAGAAAATGGCAACATTTTCAAATTTATTAACCTAAAGTGGTGAATGCAAATTTTAAGAATATCCTGGGCAATTTTATGAAATAGTTAAATATAAAATATATCCATACTGAAAAAATTAGTCTTCTGAAAAATGTCAGCAATATGATGTTAGAAACATATATGACTAAGAACATGACTACTAAGTACAGGAGGAGAACAGCAAAAAAATTTCTGCTTGTTTTTTTAAATCTACACAGACGTATGAAAGTTGTACTTTTTTAGAAGTAATTTTGTATTTGAATGTATTTTTAAATGCACACATGTCCTTCACTAATACCAATGTAATAAAACTGATTTGCTGGTCTATAAATAAATATTTCAGAGATATGACCAACTATTATAGTAGCCTTTTTCATGCTCAAAATTGTCATAGATACAAAACTGTACCATCATATCTTCAATAGAAAGTTAACGGTTTCTTAACACTGGTCCCAGTAACTTTCAACAGTTGATTCTTGTCTGTAATCTTCTTGAAACTTAAGAGTTTTACTCAAAATGACACATTATATGACTTATTATTTATGTTTAAAATATACCTGGTAAGATGTGGGTTCTTTTATTTCCCTTATTATCACTTCTTGTTGTTGTTAGGTGCCGTCGAGTCATATCTGACTCATAGTGACCCTCATAGGGTTTTCAATGGCTGATTGTTTCTTGGGATTTCCTCGGGGGTGGATTGCGGTGTCCTTCTCCCATTATTCTCACTTAGATTCTGAGTATTTCATCACTCATTTTCATAAGGCAAAGAAATATGTCTGCTGGCTTTTTGTTTGTTTGTTTGTTTGTTTTTAATCTTACTAATGGAGGAGTTTCTCACTAAGTTAAAGGACCATTTAAGCAAATGTTCTGAAATCCTCTTTCTTTAGCTGGATTCTGGGAAAGTGAGCTTTTCCTTTTAGTTCTTCAGAACAGGGTTTCTTGACTGAAGCTGCTGTGGTCAGATTTCACATGGGATGCATTCCAGAATGATTGTGGCTTCTAAGCATGGCTCCTAGAATGCCCGGGAGCTTGCTTTTGGTGGTGTTTTTATTTTGGTTTGGTTTGGGTTTTTTTTTCCCCTAATTTTTGTTTTGTATTTTGGCTTTATATGAAAGTCTACCAGACTGAGCCAGGGGTATCTTCTTTATCTATTCTATCTGTTGTCAAGTAAAATAAAATCCCAAGGCAGTAACAATGTACTCTGCTGGCTAATAAGATTGTAGGAGCACAGACCTTGCAGAACTAAAATGATTAGGACTTTTTTTTTCAGAGATGTAGTATCAGGAAATGAACCACATACAATATGTGATCTCAGAAATGACAAAGATGTAAATCCATAAAGGAGGCATTTACCTCTGCCAGAGCAGGGGAGACACAGTCAAGGGGTTGTTTCATTTGTATGAAATCAACTCCTTTGGTTGGTTGTTGAGGATCTCGTTCTTGAGTTAGTGTTTTCAAAATGTAACTCACTAGAACACCAATCCTATCAATGAATTGAGGGAAAAGAACTTCCGTGGCCAAGTTTGAGAAATCCAGTCATATCTCCAGCCCCAAGCTCATGAATTTCCAGCCTCATTTCCTTATTAAAGCTTCTTAGTTCCACAGTAAAAATATCTGCTTAACTTTTTATAACCATCATTCTCCATATTTCTTACTTTGACTTTAAGACTCATTTGTCAAGTAAATAGCTACTAAAATCCAAGGTAACTAATATTCTTCAAATATTCTTTGAAAGCAATCATAAAAACAGCTGGATTAATTTGAATATTAAGACAGGTGCATATCTTTGTAAGAATCCCCCTTCCCAATTTCTTCATCACTGTGATTGTGTATAAACTCTCTGAAATCAACTTTTTTGTAGTATAATGCATATGCACACATACTCATACTGTAATATTACCATCATGATCATGAGGTAGTAAGAAGAACTTCAAAGACTACAGGATTTTTATCTCGCATCCTTAGAGTTTACAGACCTGAGGGCAGGACTCTCTGTCATGGAACCACATGATTATATTAATCAACACACTTTGGAATTTTTGGTGTATGGTATGCCATGCTGCATTGGGCAGCCCAGTGGTAGAGCACTTGCAAAGTATGTGTGAGGCTCTGGGTTCAACCCCCAAGTACTGCATACATAACAATTATTAATTATAAATTATTAGTGATAATTTTGAGATACTACAGATTTCATAGTACTTAGGCAGTTTGCTAACACCTGTTTAAATTTTTGTAATAGCCCTTCAACTAATTGTTATTTTATAGATGAGGACACTGAGGTTCAGGAAGGTTCAGCAACCTGCCCGTGGACACAGAGTTGGTACTTGATTGGGTTATGATTAAAACCCAGTTTAGTCTCAGGCTGTTTTTTAAGTTCTTTCTCGCCAGTACTATGATTCCCTGAGTTATTCAAGGAGGGACTCAGTAGTCTCTTTCTAATACCAAGTTTGGGCTGGGGTTTAGCTCAGTTGGTAGAGTGCTTGCTCTGTGTGCACTGAGGCCCTGTGTTCAATCTCTAGCACCATAAAAATGGGAAAAGGACCTGTCAGCCTACCCCCAAAACACTCCTGAAACATTTGACTATTGAAAACCCTATGAATAACAGAGAAGCACTGACATATAGTGCCACGCATGGCACAGTGTTGGGTAGTGTTTCATTTGGTCATATATAGAGTCACTATAAGTCAGACCCGACTTGATGGCACCTAACAACAATGATACCCAGTTTAAGAGGGACATGAAAGCTTAGCAAAGAACTGTTCGGCCCATACCACTGAAGGATTCCACACACAGGATCTGTAATCTTCATGAGCGGCCTTAAAAGCCTATGTCATGTATTAGTTTGTAATTTTGCTGAGCCACGAGTTGAATCATAATTGCAGAGAGGCTCCTCTGTGGGAATGAGTCACTCATGACATGAACCCAGCCAGCAGCAGCTCAGTGTGACTTTGTTGCTCTTTGTCATTTATGCAGTAATGCTCATGAAAAAATACTGCAGCGACAATAGTTGCTGTGTACACTGTACCTGAAAGAAGGTTAGAAAAAGTGAAGCCATCAGATAAATGAGTTTGTGTCCAGGTATTCTATAGGAAAGTTTTATGCTAAGGGGTGCTTGCAAATTTGAGGAGTTAGGGATCCAATATCCAGTAAGGCTTCCAGAATGTTAATTCACATTTGAGTTAATTAAGGCTTGAGTGGTGTGCCTAAGGTCACAGAAGCTAGTAGGTGTACATATGTACCATAGTTTATAGTTTCTGTGCTAATTTTCCTTCTCTTTTGCCTTTCAAAAAATTAATAGCTTTAGTTGTCAGGCTCTGCCTTGAAGTATTTTATATGCATTGTGTAATTTAACTGTCTACAGTAAGTGATATTATTATTCCCATTTAATACTTTGGGAGAGTGAAGTAATCTGGAAGCAGAGATTTGGAGATGTTAAATAACTTGCACAAGGTCATATCCAACTAGAACCTGGTGGAGGTAGGAGTCATAACACAAGCAGTCTGATCTCAGGCTCCATCGTTCTACTCTGTGCTTCCTTTGAGCAGAAGAAAACAAAATAAGAAAAGACTGCAGATTTGTCGTTGTTTTTACAGTCACCTGGGAATGTACAGGTTTTTTTATTTAACTTCAAATACCAAAAGGAAACAAGCAACAAGAAAAAGAAATGACAATGAGGTAAGCCTCAGTGGAGAATTAAAACACACTCTGATCATGGGTCCCCCATTTCTAATTCAGAGGTCCTGTGTCTGTGTTGAGCACTCCTTCAAACAGAGCAGGCCAAAGAGATAAATATTTGTGTCTAAGAGCTTCAACAAATATTGAAGTTACCATTTGGTCTCCTATTTCTGGGGTGTAGGAACCAGGAATACATGTGACATTCCAGTCTGAGGTCGCCTTGAGTTGTTAATGAGTTTTTGAAAATCTTTCCTAAGTGATTATGAGACCTTTTTTATTTCCTTTGAAAGCTTGGCCTCCTGTGGGTAGGGTAAGACTCACTGTGGTAGGACCTCATTTCCTCCTCCCTTTTGCAGAAGTAGCCATGGAAATATCAACACACCTAAGACTTACTTGAAGTTTATGACCACCAAATCACAAAAATAAGACATTACTACAGTGGCACCTCTTGTGGTTACCATGTGGTCTTTGCTTGGAATCCTGTCAGTGTTCCTGAGAGGAGCTACTTGGTTCTCACAGCATTCCTTCTAAGGCTTGTCACCAGCTTGCTAAATATTCTGAAAGCGACCATTCATCCTTAAGTATTTCCACCCAGTGTACTCAACCATACTTTAAAATGAAATGGTGATAACGATTCATGGAAGAGCTACTACGAAAATTAAATATGATTAATTAACTCATACCTGTTTTGCTTTTCTATGCACAATTTTTGAAGAAAGAAAGGATGGTCAAATGTAATTGACTTGTTATTTGTAATATTAGTGGAGGTGATTTTTTTCCTCCTCTTCATAGTTAGCCTTTTTTATTAATTAGCATCATTACTTACAATTTTTACCACAATTTGACACTTGGACAGATAGGAAAAAAAGAGTCTAATTTATCTTCCTACTCTTCATTGGGAGAAGAACCTGGCAACTCACTCCTGAAGCAATATGCCATTGAAAACCCTCTGAATAGCAGAGAAACACTGGAGTAGTGCTGGGCATAGCTCAGTGCTGGGGAGTGTTTGGTCTGTTGTACATAGGGTCACCATGAGGCAGACACAACTCGATAGCACCTAACAACAACAACAACAACAATAACAACTCTAACATACTAAAAATATCCTTTCAACATACTAAATATTTTTTGCAAAAAAAGGTTTTTTCAGAGGATTGAGCTTTCAATGGGGACATTTATATGAACAGTTTTTGAATGCTGTGTGCATTTTGTAGAATGCCATCATGCTTTTACGTAGCTTAGAGAACCTCAGATGAAAGTTCTTACATAAATGCAAATTACAGTTGATTATATTTGAGTGTTATTTTCCAAAACAGCAAGGATAAAATTCTTAGCTTAGGAGGCAATAAAAGTGACTTAGAAATTCTGACCTGAGTGAGGAAGGTAACATGATGATAGGTGTGTGTTTGGGGTGATGTTCTTTCTTGGGTACTGGCGAGTGACTTCTGAGTGGTGAGTTCATGACTGTGGCAAATCTTACAGCCTTCTCTGGAGAGATCTGTTTGAATTGAGTCAACGTGAAGCTTCCTCACAAGCCTGCTTTTTTTTAAGTTAAAAGAAAGGGACAGGTTTATTTTGTCCAATGACCTTTGTTCATGCTATTCCTCTTCCTTCAAAGCTTCATGCATTTTCACCTCCCCCTGCCACCTGGCTCCTGTCTTCTCTGGTGCCTCATTTGGCCTCCTCAGTCAGTACTGCTTTGTACTTGTTCCTGTGCAAACTTCTTTCTGCCGTCTTGTCAGTTGTTTAAAACGGTAAGGTTTTGTTTCACTGAATGAGGGACAGTGTCATAACTCCTCGGTGCTGATACATTGTGGTATATTTATTGTATATGTACAGTCATACAGTTCATGGCCAGTTGAAATCTTAGGTGATTTGGTTCAGTTATCTTACCTCATGGATAGGGAAAATTCAGTTATAAAGAAGCAAAGTAGTTTCTCCTAAGGATTATGGCTAGTGTTACTGGTAAAGCCAGAACTAGAAGTTTGGTATCTGATTTCCAGCCTAGTTCAGTTTCCACTCTTCCTTCTTCTCTTGCATCCTTCATTCAACAAATATTCACAAAGCATCTAAGAAGTGTCAGACACTCTGCTAAGCCCTGATACTGCAAGACTTAGTCTGTCTTGGAGCTTATGCTGTGCTTCGGAAGGAAGAGACTAATAAATGTCACATAAATATTCCTCTACTAACTACTAAACACTACTAAAAAGTGTTTAGTTCTAAGAGAGTATGTAATGGAGGAAAGATTGCCTTGAGCAGCTGACTTGGACTTGTAGGCCTTGGCATCATGTTTATATTCACTTTTCAATGCAATTAAATTGGACAAATATTTGTTATATGCTCACTCTGTGCTGAGCCCCGAAAGAAATTAGAACTTGTTGACCACAGCTCCTTCCATCAGTATGTAGTCTAGAAGAGGGATAAGTTAAGACATAACTATTAACCCAGAGCAAAATGTATAAGTCTCGTGGTTCAAATAACACAAATCACTTTTCTTTTTTGGAGAAGAAGAAAATCAGAAAGAACTTACTGTAAGTGATGGCATATAGTACAGCCCTTGAATAAAAGGTCTTTAAGATGCAGAAGAGAAGGGAGAAGTCATTCTAGATTGGAAGGGGGCCTCTCACACGAGAATATGAGGGAGGCCCCACATGGGGTGGGATTCAGGAATAGGATTCCAAGCTGGGAAGATTGCTGGTGGGTTAACAAAGAAGATTGCTGGGATTGGAACTAACTACAGAAAGCAACTACAAGGAGCCATTTCCCAACATCAGGATACAGACTAGAGAGAGAACTTTTCAATCGATAGTCATGGTCAGGGGGCTAGGATTTGTCTCAGTTGATAGAGTGCTGCTCTGTACTCTCTGAGGCCCTGGGTTTGCTCCTTAGCACTGCAAAAATGGGAGAAGGACCTGGCAATCCACTCTCAAAGCAATCCCAGAACAAGCAGCCATTGAAAACCCTATGAATTGCAGAGAAGCACTGACATGGTGCCAGGCATGGCACAGTGTTGGGAAGTGTTTCATTCTGTGGTATATAGGGCCACTTTGACCATGGCACTCAAAAATAACAATAGTCATGGTCAGAGGAGAAGTAATAAGGAAGGAGACTTCTTAAGTCACAAGTGTGTTGAGCTTCTAAACCCTTAAGTCAAAGTTAGTCTTTTGAAAAGGGCCCCTTCCTATTTACAGTAAAGGGAAGGATTGGAATCCAAACAAGGTCTAACATGGATTTAACTTACTAAAATTCTATATGTTTAATACTTGAAACAAATAATTTAGCCATGATGTAATCACAATAGCTACTCACTAACCTTATTTAGAAGTTTATATTTCTGGCTGGGTGCAGTGGTACACACCTGTAGTCCCAGCGACTCAGGAGATGGAAGCAGGAGGATTGAGAGTTTGATGCCAGAGGCAGCCTGCATAATTTGACGAGACCCTGTCTCAAAAAGTAAAAAATGGGCTGGAGGTACAGCTCAGTGGTAGAGGGCTTGCATAACCCTGGGTTCAACCCCTTGATACTGCAAAACAAAGTTTGTATTTCTATACAAAATCAGGATTGTTTCAATAATTATCAGCCACCTGCCTCCATTTTCCAAGTTAGTTATTATATTTGTGTTTACTTGCATACATGTATGTTTGTCTAATTTACATATATATTACACTCAGTGAAACCTAATTTGATTGAGATTATTGGTGTATTCTGGCTAATTTGAGGATAACTAAAATTCTGTTAATAAAATAATAAAGCATTTTTATTTGAATAACATTGAAAAATTCTTTAAATCTCTTCATCTTTTTCTTTTTAAATGTAAAATGAAAATAATATGGCCTTATTTCATTTTTAAAAAATGGAATGAGGTCCTCAATTCAATAATGTAGATAAGGCAGATATAAAATAAATATTTTGGAAATTGACATATGAAGGAGTGGAGGGAAAGTTATTGTTGTTCAAATTAAATCATTAATATTAACTATTCTTCTGGTGTTTTTGTATCCTCCCCTAAAAGTGAACTATAGGAACTAATCCTAATTAATGAGGATTCTGAGTGAGTTTCTGCTAAGAAGTATAACCCTTGTGGGCTAAGTATAGTACATGTTTGATTATTATAAACTATAAACATAGAGGGGGTAATTCATATTAATTGTTCTAGGATTATGATAATCACCTAAAATGCTGTGTGTAACATGACATTCCTATTGTTCTGGCGAGAGAGCTGAACAGTCTGCTTTCCTCTTGTTCTCGCTCAGCTATAGCCTCAGGGTTTTCTCTGGAGAAGATTTGGGGCTGGTTTTCTCTAAGAAAAACAAAAAATATGAAGCATTAATTTATTATGAGCCAATTTGAAAACCAGTCTATGAAGGAGAGCATTCCCTGGATTGTATATAATATCATGTGAAAAGCAAGACAATTTGGAAAATGATGGAAAGAGTATTAAAACTGCTGCTGTTTTTGTTTTGTTTCTTTTGTTTTAACAGGCTCATGCACAGTTAGTTCGAGAAGTTGATGTTGAGAAGGTGTCTGCTTTTGAGAATCCCTACGTAGATGCAATAAAGAGCTTGTGGAATGATCCTGGAATCCAGGAATGCTATGATAGACGACGAGAATATCAGTTATCTGACTCTACCAAATAGTGAGTATCCAACCAAGACACCCTTGAACTCTTTCTCATTATTTTGCTTTCATGTGAATGTGCTCTATAATTATTATAACATCTGCCTTCTGTGCTGTGTATATGGTAATCATACTTCAAAGGTAGGAAGCATGGACTGGGAATATAGCATAGTGGTGGAGTGCTTGCCTACGATGTGCAAGGCTCTGGGTTTGATCCACAGCACTAGGGATGTGGAGAAACTTTTTTAGAGTTAGGAAATGTAGATGTTAAACTTGTGTTTAAGTGTCAATGCAGACTATAACCTAAGGGACTGGACTCATGAGGCAGAGTTTTTCTTTTACTGCTTTCTATTTGAAAATCAAACAGAAGACTCTAGGAATCTGATTTTATCACTCTATCTCCTCCCCCAAAGTGAAACCAGTCATTCCCAAACACTTACACGATTGTGATTTGAAATCTTGAAATAACAATTTTTGATACAAATTCTGATCATATTAATATGCTAGAAAGTACCTGCACACATTAAAAATTGCAAACAAAATATGTTTGATTATGGCTTCCTAAAACATAAAAAGTTCCTGGTCTTCAGTTTTCAGTCCTGGAACCTTGACTGTTTTCTGAGCACCACTATTATGTTATGGGCTTTCCTTTGCATGAAAATTGTGAGAGTCTAATTTTGCATGCATTCCAGAATTATTTTGTGAGCTGCCAGTCAAACTCATGTATCCTGGGAAAGCTTTGCATCTTAGAGAGTTTGGTTCATTCTGTAGATTAAATCTTACCTAATAAAAAGAAAGTAAAGTTTCTAGCAATCATTGGATTAATATAATCAATGCAGTCAGCAATCTAGATAATCAGGCG
Source organism: Pedetes capensis (assembly GCA_007922755.1). Taxonomy (NCBI): domain Eukaryota; kingdom Metazoa; phylum Chordata; class Mammalia; order Rodentia; family Pedetidae; genus Pedetes; species Pedetes capensis. The sequence continues at coordinate 96,445 of VMDO01005542.1, read as the reverse complement.
TCTGAAAAGAATGGTGAGTGTTTTGTTTTGTTTTGCATTAGTTAGCCAGATTTCTGTCTACATTAATTATGTTAAAGTAGTGTTTGCCTCTTGTTTTGGTTCTGGACAGACAGAAGAATGGGTGGAAAGTATTCAGCGGACTTGGGCCATTTCATATGATAAAGTGACCCCATAGATATGAGCAGGACCTTGGGGAAAATATTCAGCAGCCTTAGGCCAGTTCGTATGATAATGTGACCTCGTTGATATGAGCAGCAATGTGGGGGAAATCCTAGCTGATTGGTATCACTCAGTAATGCGTTGAAGACCCAAGGGCTGTGCGGTCTGTTTTTACAATAAAATTAGCTTTTGCCTTTCCATGCATTTGTATAAAATAAGTTATGATTCAGATCAGCCATAGAAATGTTGACTTGGTAAAATCTTTCTTGAATTCTTAGGATAAGTTTGAATTACATAATTCTGGATTGTGACAGATGACGCTTCATGTCTGTCATTTTTTAACATTCACCTCCTTGTGTATGCTGTGTGCAATTGTCTGACAATATGTGCTGTACTCCTGTATTTTCTCCCTCTTTCTCCATCCACACGTTTCCATTGACCTTCTTGTTCCGGGGCTCTCTTTTCTGCTGTTCTGCTCAGCTTCCTTCATCTGCCCCACCTATTCTCCCTCCCTCCAACTCTCCTTCCCCTTCATTCCTCAGTCCTAGCTGCCACCATCTAAGTTTCTGTGAGTACAGAGATGGAAAAGATGCATTCAGCTCTTGTCTGTTCCAAATTCTGCCCCCTCCACCTTTGACCAGCTGTCTGCCTTTTACTTCCTGCCCCCTCTGTCCTTCTGTTTCCTTCCCTGTTTCAAAATTCATCAATCTCTCCATATCGTTGTTGTGTTTTATTCTTCTCCCCTGTTCCTGTTCATTATGTCTTGTCCTCTCTGCTTGTTTATTCCTCCACCCTCATCTTTGATTCTCTGGTTCTCTTTTAACTCCTCTCCATTCCTTGCTTTGCTAGAGAGATGCCTTTACTAAGTACTGCTCCATAATAGTTACATGTACTAAAAAATCCTCCACCTCTCATCATTTTCTTCCTAACCTCTGTCTTTCTACCTTCATTTTAAATCCTCTCTCTTCCCCTCCCACCCCTTTTATTATTTACCCATCATCTGTAATTATTTTCCTTATAGAGAGGTCTTGCTAGAATCATTATCTAATAATGATGTGCTGACCAGGGTTAGGGCTTCCCCTGAGGAACCTGGTTTGCCCCTTGCCCTGGGATGGACCTCTGAGACATTCCCTGTGCATCAGGACACCTCTGTTGGCTACCTTGGATGTGTTCTTGAGACAAGCCTTCATCACCTCTGGTGACATTCCCACACTTAGATTTGGAGATTTTTAAACATGTGCCCATTACTTAGTATGAGAATTAGATGCTACTCTGTGTACTTGTTTTAGGGCACAGTTATCCTGGACAGCTTCTCCAGGCCATTTTCAGTTCTGTGATCCTTACAAAGCCACCATCTTGGAATTAATTCTGCCAGAACAGACTGAGTCCACCATAGAAAGAGCTGTGTTTATTGGACGCTTTGTGAAAGAGCCAAACCGTGATGTGGGGCTTCTGGCACGGGCTGATCTAAACTCCTCTAATGGTTATTCTTTAAATGGTTCTGTTTTTCCATAGTAGGGATGGGGAAAAGTTGATTTCCTACATTACATGTATGTGGGCACGTGAACTTAAATATGTACACACACCAATTTGTTTTTAACCATATTTTTATGCTTAAGTGATTTATAACATCTCCTTATCCCTTTATATATTTCAGTGTACTTCTCACACTTCATAGTCACATTTCCCAGGCACTTCCAAAATGCCCTTTAGAGGTGGTTGACTTTAGGGCCACATGTTACATCTGGTTGGTATGTGTCTCCTGGCTCTTTTAATCTAGTAGAGCCTGTTTGCATTTCACTGGTATGCTGAAGAGTTGGCCTGATTGCTTCATAGTATAATTTAGTTTGCTCTTCTATCACATGGATTTACTATAAAGTAGAAGTTACATTAAAGAGTTTATTAGATTCAAGGTAAACGTGACTAGAATGTGTTAAGTGATACTTTATCCTGGCTTGGTGAAGTTAAGATTCACCACAGTGTTAGAGTGTCTGTTGATTGCAAAGTTAGGTATTTTTTTGGTGTTCCTTTGTTCCTGAGCAGTCTCCATTTCCCTAGCAACTCTTCACCTAATGCAATCCTTGCTGATGTGATAATTGCCCTAGAATTTCTAAGAGAATAACTTTCTACTAATATCATGTGGTCTACATTGGCATTCTTCTGTGAAGTCGATGTTCTCAGCTGGTGTTGTTTGGTTACCTTGAAATACATTTCCTAATGGAAAGCTATCTATGGAGGGTGCAAAACATGTATACACATTTTAAGAGATGTTACCTATGCATTACTTTTTGAAGTTGGATTAAATTAGGGTAGCAATCTGTAGCATCGCTCAAAAGATGGTGTTAGTCAAATGAATGCTAGTGCCACCATGTGACAGGGAGGACAAAGAATATGGTGGAAAAATGGTGTCATTCAAGAAGCACAAGATAATTTTGAAGTGATAATTGAATTCAAAATGTTGTGGAAGTACAATGACAATGAAGGTGTGAGTATACAACAGCATCTCCACCACGCCTAACAATTGCACTCATTCATGATAAATTTCACATGCATGGTACTATGGTTGATGTGTGCAAGGGAAGATCTGGGAGGTCTTGAGTAACCACAAGTCCTGATTCTTCTGCTGTGGTGTTTGAACAGTTTACACACCCCAGCCCATTTTTTTACTTTTTTTTTTTTTTTTTTTTTTTTTTTTTTTTTTTTTTTTTTTTTTTTTTTTTTTTTTTTTTTTTTTTTTTTTTTTTTTTTTTTTTTTTTTTTTTTTTTTTGGAGACAGGGCCTCTCTAAGTTACAAAGACTGCCTCTGATCTTGAATTTGTAATCCTCTTGTCTCCGCCTCCTGAGCCACTGGGATTAGAGGCGTGTGCCACCTCGCCCAGTATCTGATGCATTCTTAAAGCAGCAAAGTGGAATGTTTTCATCCCAAGATGTGTGTGCATTTTTGGCACTCTCTGTATTTCACTCATTTGTTTAAAATCATGAATTTGTAGTATGCACTCAGTAAGATGGTGACAGTATAATTTATTACCAAAACCAAAATACTTTGAGAAGGAAGAGGTTGCTATTAGATTGAAACAGCAAACAAAAAGCAGGACTCTCTGGGGCAAGTAGGGACATTTGGTTGTCTTAGCTAAATAGAACCTGGGAACATTGGTTTATTGGCAGAGTGGTTTCCTTCCATTTCCTCTGGAAGTCTCTATGTGTTTCAGGGAGAGCAGAACCATTCTGAATCCTGCCACTTGTTTAAGGGTATGTAGAAACCTGAGTAAACTGACCCCATGTTTCTGATCTTTCCTGGGGTGTTGTAGGACTTGACACACCAGTGCCCAACCACCCTGGATGACCTGCCTTAATCCCACTGTGCCAGGAGGCATGAGAATTAGTCATCTTTTTCTTCCTGGTCTCAGTTTTGGGCACTTTTCCTTTTCTTTAGCCAGGTCACCTTCCCTACACAGAGGTAGAACCTGTGGCACCCTGGATTCATTCATTTGCTGCCAGGACTCAGTTTCTCTAGTGTGAGCACTATGGCTTTGTGCACTGCATAGACAGCACTGGCAAGAAAATAGGTCCCATATATTAAGTATGCCTAATTTCCCAGTGAACTTGTTTTCATAAAATAACTCAAAATAATTCCTTGTTCTGCAATTGAGATTACTATTTTTTCTGACTATTTTTTATAGGTTCCCCTGGTAGATTTGGAGTACTTTTTTCTTGCCTTCTTTCCTTCATATGAGATTTCCATATTATTGTTTCTTATCTTTATAAATAAAACAAACTTCACTGATATTCTGCACTTAGTTTTTCCCTTCTCTGTGTCCTGGTCCTAATTTCTTATACAATATCATCCCCCTATAGAAATCTTTCTGAACTTAGGAGCAACTTCTCTGAGTGCTGTCTGTAGGGGCAGCTGTTTGGTTTAGATTTATGGCATATATAGACATCAAATTTCTAACAATGTGAAAACCAAGGCCGGCCATGCACATTCTACTGTGAGGATACAGCTTAACCCCTGTTCTTCCTAGACCACTGCTGATTGCAAGAATCGGTGCAAGCCACGTGCCAAGAATACGGAAAGCTGAGGCCAAGCATGCCTCTTCTTTTTTTGTGTCTGATGAACTCCTATTCATCCTTTAAGACCCAATTCAGGAGTCACCCTCTCTGAAAACCTTGCCCAGTACCAAAGACAGTGAATCCCTGCGTCACCTGTCTTAACACTTCTGTGCTCATCTTCTGTTATATTTGTTATTGTATCACTCCCCTCTCCTTTCAGTGCCTCACAAAGACTGCTCAGGTTTGACATTCACAAATGATTGTTCCATGAAAAAAGAGGTGGGCAATTTCCCCTATTTTAGTGACCATGGTGTAAGTACTATCTCTCTTTGGCCATTACTGATGAACCTTGAAGTGCCAGAACCTGAAGGCATTTGAGTCCTTCTTGATGCCAGCACCTCAAGATCTAAAAAGCTCTGTTATCAAAAGTAGTAGTATCTTCTATTTACTGGACATTTACTATGTTATATTCTATGCTTTGTTATTTACATGCATTATTTCATCTAATCCTCAAAGCTCCCAAAATGATATAAATTTCATATCACCTTTTCCTCATAGAGAAGAAAATTGGGCTTCAGAAAGATTGAGCAATTTGCTTATAGTCACTGTTTGAATAAGTGATAAGAGCAGGAGTTGAATATCAGTTTGTTTATTCCACAGCCTGAGCTTTTAACCACTGTAAAATACAACCTCACAGAGGCAGGATGGTGGAAGGAAAATAGAGGCAGAGATAGGTAGTAAACAGATATATAGATGATAGCCTAATAAATATCTGTGATTAGGCATTTATAAATCACTTACCATGAAAGATAGAAATTACTTATTAATCCCTTACCCGTGTTGTCTACAGATAGTTTCATATTTATAAGGTCAAGAGGAAAAATTATATTGAATTCACTGAAAACAAACCCAGAGGTTTTGGTTATCATCCTCAACACTTAGCCATGTGTTAGCTAAGCATCAATTACTCATACTAACATGAAAGATGTTCTAAGTTAAAGGAAATTCAGAAATGGCCAGGCGCAGTGGGACACACCTGTAATCCCAGCAACTTGGGAGGTGGAGGCAGGAGAATTGCAAGTTTGAGACCAGAGGCAGTCTGTGTAATTTAGCGAGACCCTGTCTCAAAAAAGTAAAAATATGGGCTGAGGGTGCAGCTCAGTGGTCCAGCACTTGCAGAGCATGCAAGCCCGAGGCCCTGGGTTCAATCTTCAGTACCACAAAAAAAGAAAGAAAGAAAAGAAGGAAGAAAGAAAGAAAGGAAGGAAGGAAGGAAGGAAGGAAGGAAGGAAGGAAGGAAAGAAAATTCAGAAATGTTATTTCTAAATTTTAGACTACAATTTTTAACCCCACTACACATACACATACTTCACCCTACTTCTGCTTCATCCAATCACTTTTTACTGAAACCAATCTTAAGGACACAATATGATGATTTGAACTTTTCCCTTTCTGCTTTGATTAGCAAACTTGCTATCATAATAAACAGTCAGATGGCTCAAAGGACATATAGCATTGGTAGAAACCAAGAGATGAGAAATGCCAGAAAATCTTTAAGTAATTTGGAATAAGTTTGCTGTTTTTCCTCCAGTACTTGGTAATTGAACCCAGGGCCACATGCATCTAGGCAAGTGGTCTACCTTGAGCTATTCCTTCAGTCCCTTTTTAATTTTTCTTTCTTTCCCTGTTTTTTTTTTTTTGAGACAGGGTCTCACTAAATTGCACAGGCTGCCTCTGGCCTTGAACCTGTAATCTTCTTGCCTCCACCTCCCAAGTAGGTAGGATTACAGGTGTGTGCCATGGCACCCAGTTTCAATTGGCTTTAACTTGTTTATTCTTCCAATTCTGTATAATGAATAAACTGAAAGCATTCTAAGATCCTGGAGACTTTTGTAAACTCCTTTACTAATTTTTTTGTTATTGATAAAAACCCTGAGGTCTTTGAATGTCTTTAGATAAAGAGCACAATAGCAGATGGCTGTAGGTTTTCTTTCTTTTTTTCTGGACTTTACTACCTGCTTTAATATACTAAGACATCAGTTCAAACGAGTTCACTGCCTGTAGTACCAAAAGCTCTCTGACATTAGCTAGAGAATACAAGTCTCAATCATAATAGCATACAGTGGGGAAAAAAGGGTCATCACACTGCAGGCTTTGGGCTGAAGACTGCCCTATCTATGTTTGCCTTAAGAGACCAAATGATCTCTAATCTCACTTTACTGAAGGCCCCTACAGGGAGATCAGGCACCTTGAAATTTCCACATGGTCCATAGACCATAAGTCCAAAGTACATGAAGAGACTGGTCCTTTGGCATAGGTCAGCATTGCAGTTTACTTTGAACCTCACGCTTACAACTTTTAATTAAGTCTGGTTATGATCCTGTTGTTGTTGTTCCCAGGTGCTGTCGAGTCGAGATTGACTCATACAGTGATCCTATGTACAACAGAATGAAACTGACACTGTGTCATGCCCAGCACTATGTCAGTGCTTCTCTGCTATTCAGAAGGTTTTCAATGGCTGATTGTTTCGGGATTGTTTCAAGAGCAGGTTGCAAGGACCTTCCTATTTTTGTGGTGCTGGGCATTGAACCTGAGCCTAAGAGAGCGCAGAGTGGCACTCTAACAACTGAGCTAAACCCCAGGCCACACCAATTTATTATGTGCCATGCTGAATTAAAAATGCAAAAGAAATAAAAAAAAAAATGCAAAAGAAGTTTCAGAGGTAGGGTAATACGTCTACCTGATGTCGGGCCAATCCTTCAGGAGGTACCTTGCTAAGACATTGTTCACTGATGAGTCAAACACTAGAACCCCTAGGATGTGTTGGTTTGGCTCTCCTGGCCATCCTGACTAATCCGTTATCTATGAGTGGAATTCCCACTGCTGCTCACCATGTCTACACCTTGGACAAAGTTTTAGTTTCCTCACACAGAGTATGTGCTACGTAACCTTAAATTCACTTTTAAATTCTGAAGGTCTTTAATTCTCTACATGGTTAAATCAGTAAAGTTGCTATTGTTAGCTCAGAAGAGAACACTGATCTTGAGTTGTTTTTTTCTTAAGAGCAACAATAACAACATAGATGTCATTTTTTTTTCATTTGAGTGACATATTTACTTCTATTCCTGTTTTGTTGTCTGTTGAACCACATCTTCTAACACTTTGTAAGAGTAAAACAAAACAAAACAAAACAAAAAACTTGTATTTGTCTTGGTTTGTAATGATTTTAAGAGGTGGTCTTTACTATTTCAGAATGCCTGGATCCCTTAGAGATGAAACAAATAAGGCTTAGCTATTCTCTAATCTGTAACAAAGAAAAAGGGAAAAGGGCTGGAACTGGCTCTTCTTGGCCACTAATTGAGTTTACCTTAAGGGCAGAGTAGATGCAGCAGCCAGACTTCAGTTTGTGAGTTAGCTGCCTGCTCCCATTTTAGGAGCACATTTGTACCGTCAGTGGTTTCATCTCTTTACTGTCTTCTCCACAATTTTCACTAAGATGATGTTATGCCCTGCTAAAACTCAAGTGGCCTTACTATAGAATGGGAACCAGAAAACTGCAAGAAAAATTCAGCCCACTACCTATTTTCTACTAGAGTTTTCTTAGAATACAGCTGTCTATAGCTGCTTTTGCACCCAGGAGTAGAGTTAAGTAATTACAACAGAGGTCATATGATTCACAAAGCACAACATACTCACATATACATGCACACAATTTCGGATTTCTCCTACAGGAAAAGTGAATATTAATAGACAACTTAGCATTTTGCTTCTGCCCTTTAGATAGAACCTAGCTTAAGACTCTGGTGTTCTGAGTTAACCCAAAGATACGTTTTAGAGTACCCAGAGAGTGGCCAGCCCGCATCCCTTCCACAATCCTCCAGAAACACTGCTTTATACCGTGAAACTTCTTATGGGAAGTGAGCAGCAGGGAGCTCTGGATTGTACTCTGTGGCAGTACCTCTAAGTGCCGTACACAGTGTCTAGTACTATAAAGATGGTATGAAGGACCAGAAATGTTCATTGGGATCCGAAAGCAAGGATGATGTCTCTTGTGTCATGGCTTCTTTCCCATCCTGGTCCCTGGTGTGATGCTGCAGCTGGTTAAGGAGAATATAATAGGATTTAACATTCCATTGAAGCAAAGGTAGGAGACAGTCTTTTGTAAGGGGCCTGATAGAGGTACACCTAACTAGGTCACAGCCCTGCCTCCAGTCACAGGTGAGCCTGGAATCCTTACCATCTTCATGGAACCCTTAAAGTCATTGAGGTTTCTTTTAGACTCGCTGCCTACAAAGTAGCCTTTGGGCCTTGATTGGCTGATTCTGCTGTTGTTGTTCATTATCACTCTGTCTTTTCAATTTAAAGCAATGAATTGAATTTTGGTGTATAATTAGTTCGGTAGAGCACTGTGCTGCAATCTCTGAGGTCCTGAGTTTGAATCCCAGCACTGCAAAAATGGGAAAAGGGCTTGGCAATTCACTCCCAAGACAATCCTGAAATAGTCAGCCATTGAAAACCCTGTGAAGGTCGCTGTGAGTCGGATACCGACTCTATGGCCCCTAACAACAACAACAACAACAAGTCAGGTTAGGATGACCAGCTCTCCAGACCTGATCATCCTTATCCAAATGGAAGGTTCTCATCCTATAGAACTAGTATCCCAGTCAAGGTAACAGGACCATGGGACTCTTGCTTAAATTAATGACCTTATGTTCATAGCTGACTCCTGACTACAGTCAAGAGAACTTCTCTTAGGACACACATCATATCTGCAATGTAGGTGGTGATTTTTAGCACAATTGTCTTCATTGCCAGAGTACAACCTTCTTGGGGACAGGATTCGTGCCTTTTTCTTTTTTTCCTTTTGGTTCTCTTTTACTGGTAAGCATAGTGTCTAGCTTATTGTGAGATTTCACTAAAAGGTGTTGAATGAAGGAGTAATACAAAAATAAGAAAATTCTATGCCTTTTCTAATTTCTTTTCATCTTATCTCTCTTCTCTTTTCTGCCTGTTCAAATCTCATTGTCTGCACAGTGTAGCTCATCCCTGATGACTTCTTCACACTATTCTCTAGTGACTACAGTCTATAATCATCTCTCTCCTTATTGCATTCATAGTTAACAGCTCATAGTGTGGCACTTAATTGTTTCTTAATTGATTCATCTGTGCTATCTTTGCTTCCCAGATAGTCTGACATCCCTGAGGGCAAAGAATATATTTTAACTCATTTTGTACCAGCTCTTTATACCAACCCCCGCTCTGCCCAACACACATGCTGCATTGGAATTTAACATATAACAGAGTCTCAATAAATAGGTGTCAAGTAGCTGAATTAAGCACTGCCATTGCATATCAAGACAGACTAGACTAAAACACAGTCTTCTGATATTTTTGATGTGTTTCAGAATCATGTCAAAATTAGTCAACAACTTTGAAAGTTATATATAAGATGAATAAATTAGCAAAGTCAAATAGGCAAGGGGAAAAAAGCCATCTTCTTTTCCTATATCTGACTCTTCCTCTCTCTGTTACTGTTTTATATGTTCGTTTTTATTTTTAAGAGACAAGTTTGTATAATGAGTGACTCTATATTGCCCAGGCTGGCATCAAATGCCCAGGCTTAAGCAATAATCCTGCCTCAGCCTCCCAGATGGCAGGGACTATAGGCATATACCACCACACTTAGCTTCTTACTTTTAATTACAAGTTTGGTATATTTGTTTGAGTAACACACTTGAGCATCTATTGTTGTGAACCCAGTCCTGGCACTGACCCTGGGGTCTGCCTGACAGACACTGCCTGGTCATTATATCATTTAGCAATTACAATATCTTTATAGTAGCCATTTGGGGCTGGGATTTAGCTCTGTTGGAAGAGTGCCGCTCTATAGTCCGTTAGGTCCTGGATTCCATTACCAGCACCGCAAAAATGGGGGAAGGATGTGGCAGTCCACTCCCAAGCCAATCCTGGAAGCAGCCATTGAAAACCCTATCAGGGTCACTAAGAGTTGGACACAGCATCTAACAACAACAACAACAACAACAACAACAACAACAACAACATAGTAGCCATTTGGAACAGCTCTCCGTATGTAAGATTCGCAAGATACTGAAACTGTGTACTAGTTTGAGTTTTTTGGGTTTTGTTGTTGTTTGCAGTACTGGGAGGTTGAACCCATGGCCTTGCACCTGCTAAGCAAATGCTCCACCATTGAGCTGTACCCCGGTCCCTTTTATTTAAATTAATTTTTTATTCTGAGTTAGAGTTTTGCTAATTTGTGCAGGTTACCTCTGGCCTCAAACTCACAATCCTCCTGCCTCAGCCTCCCAAGTTGCTAGGATTGTAGGTGTGTACTACAGTGCCCAACCTGCAGGACTCTTTTTAAAAGATATTAAATTTAGTTTTAAGTTTTTTATTTTCTAGGTTGGCTTAATTCTTTGGTAAAAGAAAAGTGAAATACACTGATTCCTTTGACTTTTCTTTTATCTTACAATTTAGTCTCCCTTGAACCACTTTTATGAACCTAGAGTTGTAACCCCCTGCTATCACTATGTGGTCTTTCTTTACCCTTGGGATTTGGTATTAAAAGCAAATAACTTTTTGTGAGCATACTTCCTATAATAAATGCTGCCCCTCCTTCAGTGCTAATCATAGTGTGCTCCATGTTAAAGAGGAAAAAGGAAAGTTGATTTGCCGTCCACCACATGAGCTCTTTAGAGATGGAGGTGTTTGTGTAATGAGTGATTCTATGCAACTAGCCAGCCTAACCATACTACTGGCCAAATCAGATCAGTGACACATATGCCAGAGGAGGGAGGGATTCGGCTGGGTCCTGGCACCAAAACCTCTACTTGACTCTTCCCTCAGAAGAGTAGTTTTGCAGAACTGTTATTTCTCTGTTTTTTAAAGCTCATTTGACAGTTTTGGTTGGTGTTTTGTTTTGTTTTGTTTGTTTGTTTGTTTTTTCTTTTCTCCTTTGACTCTTTGTGGTCTTATAGCAGCTGTACAAGAGCTATGTGTTTCTGGTTTCTCCTTAGCTTCTGCTGATTTCGACAGTGTCAGATACTCAAATCTCATGGCATGATTTAGCTTCCAACTCCCCAGAGACTGGTCTTCTCACAATGAGGTCTCCTTAACTTTTTTTAACGAAGTTGACCTAGTTTTTCTAACCTTCTTTTTAATAATTAAAAATGTGAAAAGCTACCCAGAATCGTTTTCTGTGCCATAACTTCATCTTAATATTGGACTTGAATTGCAAGTCTATTTTATTGCAGCGTCACCAAGGGAGGTCTTTACACAGGGGTTGAGGGGCCCTGATTCCCCGCATATACCCAATAGCATGCTGTGTTGGATGCCTTAAGATGCTATTTTCACTTCTCATATTATATTTTATTCAATATGTACCAAATGTTGGAAATTTCTTTTTTTACTTACTACCCACAGATAATTTTTCCCTTTCAGCATAGCTGCTGAGGATTTACATACCTCTAACTTAAAAAAAACCTTTTTAAACCCCAGCTGTCCTATGATGTTTTACTTCTCAAATTACATCTCTAAACTTTATTCTGTGTCTCTTCCATTAAAAAAAAAAACACTTGAATTTTTAATTTATCTGTAATTCTGGGTTTAGATTTCAGTTACCCTTCCAGTCATAGGTGGAAGAATTTTTCCTTTTTATTTTAAAAAGATCTTAAGAGGTAAGTTTTTATTACAGGTCAAGTTAGAGCATAAATTAATTGTGAACATTAACTCAAAATTTTTATTGACAAACTATTGTCAAAATTTAAGACCATTTGAACTTTTTTAAACATCCAACACAGAAAGATTCCATGTTTAACTTGATTCACATATATTATCTTAGTGAAGTTTAAGCTTTTTTCATTTATTTTTAATCATTTAAAGTAGTAGCTTATATCCTATTGTCAGATTTCTTATTTTTCTTTAGCCAGAGGTAATCTTAAAGTTAAATGTGAAAAAATGTGGCAGTTACAAAACATAAACTAATGGGCATGATTTCCTTCATTGTTTCATGTAATTCAGTCATACTACAGAACATTGTGTGTGGATTATCACCAAGGATTAGAGACTGCAAACAGATTCTCAAAAAATGACTATATCTAAAATGTTAAAATGTTTATTCTAGGCCAGGCATGGTGGAACACACCTGTTACCCAGTGACTTGGGAAGCTGAGGCAGGAGGATTTCAGGTTCGAGGCCAAAGGTAGCCTGTGTAACTTATTGAGATCTTATCTCAAAATAAAAAATAAAAAGGGAGCTGAGGGTGCAGCCTAGTGGTAGAGCACTTGCAAAATATGTGTGAGGCCCAGGGTTCAACCCCCAAGTACTGCCAAAACAAGCAAACAAACAAAACACATTTATTCTATACTTAACAACTTTCACAGTTTCTCCTTTACTAACAAATTGCTAAACTTCTTGCATATCCAGTGAATCTTATCCAATGGAATCTGTATATCCTTAGCATCTACTGTAATGTCATAGTCAAATGTGTTGTTGAACTCCAGATAACTCTGCTTTTTGCTCATTGCAGGAAAGGAATTGTTGAAACATTACTAAACATGTTTCTCTGTTGCCTCACTTTTCACTGAAAACTAACAAAAACTTATTTCTTCCAGTAAAGAGATTGTATCAGAACTGTCTGTTGATAACGCATCATCTCTTCAGTTGCACTGAGTTAGACAGAGTTCCAAAGCGTGAAAGGTCAGCCTTGATAAACAGAAAATGGACTTGCGAATTATTCCATTCTGTGCCCAGGACCTAAAGAAGAGCAGGAAGCGCATTTACCAAATGAAGTTAAACCAGTGATGCCTTTCCGTTCTGTATTGTCTTTAAATTTGTTATACTCATTTTAATTTAGAATTTAGTTCTTACATCATGCAGACCAGAAAGGTAATTATATAAAAATGAGCACCTAACAACCTCCCTGCTCCTCTGTTTTCTCCTAAAGGACGTACCCTGCTTTCTTAACCACTATAGCATTTTCCATAAAGTAGTTTTAATTTGGGTGACATGTTGAGTGCCCTCAGTGTGTGTCCCAGGCCCTCAGCCAGGTGTTGGTAATACAGCATAGACAAAGCTGGGCATGGGCCATGACCATTGAATTTGAGAGTCATAACTAACTAGGTAAACACATGTGGAAGAATTTGATTTTTTTAATTAACAGGTATCAAATTATCAATTATTAAATGTCTCAGTGCAATGGAAACTCATTAAATCCCTATAAAGGGATCAGAATAAGGTAAGTTAAAGCAGCTAAATCTTCTTTTTCTAACATACTCTTAAACATGGCTTGTCTCCCTAGATAATTAAATGCCACATATATACCACAGCACTTTCCTCTCCCTGACATCAGAAGACAGGTAGTTACTGCCAGTCACTTGTTATACATACATTGCCTTAGAAATGTACCTGTGCCCGTCACCATAACAACACCCTGAGAATGACCTCAGCAGCCGCTCAGAATCATTCCTACAAAAATATTATGGCTATAATTAACTCTCTGAATTTACTCTGCAATATGAATTTGTTCAGGCCTCGGTGTTTCTTTTTAAAAGGTTAAATGAATGGAAAAATCTTATGTGAATCCATCTCCCGTATTCTACTAGAGTTTTTCCTCAGACTGTGAAATATTTCAATGGAAACTACAATTCAGAGATTATTCTATAGCTTTTCTCAAAATGTAACAAGCATCAACAAATGAGGGCATGGTGGTCTTATCATGCCAGAACTCCATTTCTAAGGGAGCAAAGTGGCTTTTTTCTCCCCCATGACAATGTGAAATGCAGAAAGTGTTGCAAATCCACTGAGGCCTGTGAGACCAGGGATGGTGAAGCCCATGGGGTTGGGGACTCTGCAGGCAGAACCTCTTCACACTGGCCCCTCCTTGGCAGTGAAAAGTGTAGTGGTTATCATCTGTTTTACCTGCTCACAAACTCTACCTCCAATACCATGTAGCTTCTGAGCCACCCTGGCCTTCCACTGGGAGAAGATAGTTTGTATGTCTTTTGATTGGTTGGGGAGTTTGTTGTTGGTTTTGTTGTGGGGTTGTTTGTTTATTTTCCTTGTTTTTGCCTTGTTTTGGGGGTGTTTGGCTTGGTTTAGTTTTGGTTCTAGATGCTATATGTTGCAACTAGCAGAGCTGGGTACAATTCCTTTCAACCTTAAAAAAAAAAAAACTACATTAATTGAACTTTCTACCCCAAGTGAAGTGAGTCTTTCTTATCCAACTGAGGCAAATCTAAAAATAATGTCCAGCAAGAACTGTTGCTTCCTTTTAAGTTAATAAGAAGAGTATGGAACATCTTTAAAAATCATTTCCTTGGGCAGTGAGCAGAGAGAATAGAGTCTGGCTTGCAGCAGGTGCTCTCTGTAAGTTGTTACTGTGTATGGTCTGTGTTGCCATTGAAAAGGAACAAAAGAAAGATGAAAAAATATTCTTGCTAGCCTGGATATTTTAGGGATTTGGTTAACATCTCAGTAGGGCCCTGGATTCATGGAGAGATTCCACTAACAGTTTTTTTAGGGTAGCTTCTGAGCCCTTGCAAGTGATTTTCCAGTTGCAGGTGTGTCCCCTGACCCCATTTTACCCAAGTGTGTTTTCCAGGGAGCTCCATGCATCTTTCTAAATTTAGAGAGAAACTCTCAGTGTTGCTACAGTGCAGTGTGTGAGGTGATTTCCCACTTCGTGTACTGGTGCTTTACATTGTCCTTGGCAAACATACACTGTGCTTCAGAATGGAGTGACTGTGAAAAATCTGCTTGACTCATCTGCAGGAAAGAGAAAGCCACACTTTGCCTTTATACTAGGAACACTGCAGCACCATGTACACAAGAATAACAGCCCTATGCCCTGTATGTGGCATTGAGTAGAAATAGGCAGCATATTTCTGAACCAGTTTGCTAGTGTAAATCTAAAGTTCTTTGATTCCTATGAAATAAATTCTTACATGTAGTACTTAAATAAATGGTGATTCTGTGAATTTCAAAATGTATGTTCAGGTTTTTCAAATCAAGCATGGTGACTCATGCTTGCAATCCCAGCACTCAGAAGGCTGAGGATTTCAAGTTAGACACCAGCCTTAGCTACGTAGCAAGACCCTATCTCAAAAAAAAAAAAAAAAAAAAAAAAAGTAAAATCAAGAGGCTGATAAATCAGAAAACTCCATCTGTACAGAGAAACCAGTTGATTTTGTATATGTGATATGATAACAGGGTGAGATACAGATCAACTTCCAGAACATGGGCTTGTTTACACCATCAGATGACTCTAAGACCATGCCAAGCTGTTTATTAAAATATAAATTTGCATTTATATTCTCCCAGCCTCTACCTATTTTTCCTCCATCCATTTTTATAATAATTACAGATATGAGGCTGGTTCCCATTAGTCAATAGAGAGCTAATTGCCAGCTGATGAATCTCTAGTGTCTCTGGGATAAGGCCCTTAGAATATGAACTAGTTGTTTTGCAGTAGAAATTTCTAGGTTGATTTTGTTTTTGTACTTTTTGTCTTACAGAATCTATATACCTCCATAGAGGTAGTAATTTTGTTTCTTAAAGTTGGATTTAACATGACTACTTTATGATCCCACGAATCTCATAGATTTAACAAAGTATTTTCTTTCAACACTCAGTTTCAAATTTAAGACTATCACTAGTAAGAATGGTATTTAATGCTAAAACTAAATCTCAGTGTACGAAATTCATCCATCCATCAAGTGTTTTAAGTACGGTTTGTTTGGCACTGAGTAAGGCAGAAATCAAGATGGGTAAGACAAAAAAGCCCTTACCCTAGGTGGATCATATCAAGAAGTATAACTGCTGCATCTAACAGTCATTCCTTGGCACTCTCTGTTGTTTGTGGCATAAAGGAGCTGAAGATCTAATTTCTTCCTTCTATTAATGGTGCCACCTTTACTCTAAATCTTATTTGCAAATTAGTCACTGTGTGAATACACGTTGCAATTGCGTGTTTTGAAACCATGTTTGTGCTCCTTCCTTCCCAGGGAAGAAAAAAGCATAGATTTTTTGTTTGTTTGTTTGCTTTGTTTTTTTCCAGTATTCAGGGGGGGAGTTGAACCCAGGGCCTTGCACATGCTAAGCAAATGCTCTTACCACTGAGCTGTTCCCTGAGCCCCCATTTTTTTGTTTTTTATTTTGAGGCAGGTTCTCACTAAATTGCATAGGGTGCCTTTGGTCTCAAACTCACAATCCTGCTGCCTCGGCCTCCTGAGTAGCTGGGATCACAAGTGGGTGCCACAGCACCCAGCCACTCTTTGAAATCATCATATTGATCACAGCAGTAATTTTCACCTGGACGTCAAGTTTGCAAAACTATGTCATTCTCAACATTGCAAATTTTGTCATATACTTTGAGAGACTGAAAAGTGAATGGAATAGAAGATTTTGGAAATGACAGAATTATAACTGAGGGGGCTCAGTTATAACCTCTGTGGTTGCCAGAGGTTATGGCGGGGCAACACAAAGCAGTTTCTTGGTGGTGATTGAGGAATTCTGTGTCCTGATTGCGGTGGTGATTACATGGTTCTCTACATGTGGTAAAGTCTCATAGACCTGTATACCCTCCCGATATATATGTATATACATATGTATATATGATGTACTGGTGGGCTGGGGTTTAGCTCAGTGGTAGAGTGCTGCTCTGTGCTGTCTACAGCTTTGGGTTCCATCCCCAGCACTGCAAAAATCAGAGAAGGTCCTGGCAGCCCATTCTTGAAAACAATACTGAAATAATCAGCCATTGAAAACCCTATGAATATCAGAGAAGCACTGACTTAGTGCCAGGCCTGGCACAGTGGCAGATAATGTTTTGTCCTGTTGTACATAGGGCACTGTGAGTCGGACCCAACAACACCTAACAACAACAATATATGATATATACACATGTATAGACATACACATATATATATGTATGCATATCTAAATATAAATATACACGTATATGTGTATAAGGATGCATCCATGTAAACAATGGGTGGACTCCAAATAAAGTCTATAGTTTAGTTAATAGAATTATATCAAGGTCAATTTCCTTGTTTTATTAATATACTATAGTTACGTCAGATGTAATTATTAGGGGAAGCTGAGTGAAGAATACAAGGAAATTCTCTGTGATATTTTTGTCACTTCTTATGAGTCTGACATTATGTGAAAATAAAGTTTTATGTATTTTTTTAGGGAATAGAAAAGTGTCATGTGACCAGATAAGTTTAAAGTTAAGGTGTGGTGACTCTGAACATTGAGAATATCTGACCTTAGACATTCTTACTGTAGTAACTAGAAATCTAATGGCTTCACATTAATCACAAGTGACTTAGGCTTTGGACAGAATTGAGGACATCATATCCTGCTGCCTTCTTTTAGGAGAGTAAGGAAATTCATTCCAGGAAAAGACTCTGAAGTTATGAAAAAGAAAAGGCAGAAGAAGAGAAAAGATCCTCACCTTATGTATAACAATGTTATATGTTTATTTATACAAACTAGGTTTGTATAAATAATTCAACACTATCCATTTTAAACTCTTGTTTCAACAACCAGACCTGATACACAAGTAGAAGGTAGTAGACTAATTTGAATTTCTTATCCTTTTTCTCCTCCTGCCCTCTATTTTTTGTATGAGTTCTAATTGATAGTAAGAGAAGAAATAAGAGACATGGTGAGTAGGTCACCCACAGTTGGCTAATCTTCCTCTGAGGTTATGGACAGTTGGCTTTATCTTTTTGTTTCCCAGACTTTCCTGCCACTTTCTGATACTTTCCTTTATCTTCCTCACTTCTCTCATGACTCTTTTTTTCCTTCCCTTTCCACGGGTTTGGAATGATGGTTTCACTGACATTCTCGTTGTATGTTCCCTTCTCTAGCTATCTGAATGACTTGGACCGCGTAGCCGACCCTTCCTACCTGCCTACGCAACAAGATGTGCTTAGAGTTCGAGTCCCCACCACAGGGATCATCGAATACCCCTTTGACTTACAAAGTGTCATTTTCAGGTAGTAACTGTGTCCATAACACCTACTGCTTCTGTGCTTTTATTCCTTGAGTACATTTGTTGAACTCCATAAATACTGAGATTATGAGTGGGGTTTAAAACAATGCAGCTTTATACGAATTACTATCATTAGATTCACAACTGAAATAATGTATCTGTGAAAGAGGAAGCAGAAGAAAGATATACTGAGTTTCTCATTTCAATTTAAATCACCAAGGAATTAATGAAATCTTAGTTTGCTGGTGGTTGAACAAAATTAGTTACGCAGGCATTGATCCTAACTATGTATATTTTTAATCACTTCAACTATGAGGACATTGGTTATATTTTTTAATTATATATGGTAGGAATGATCTTATAACCCTGTTAATAATAGAAATCCTGCATTTTTAGAAGCTTTTGTGTTAATGTTTCTTCCATGTTCTGTAGTACCAATGAAGAATTTTTCAGTAGCAATAAAAATATATGATGTTTTATATTCAGAAAACAACTTGCTTTAAAATTTTTAAAATTTATGGTTTTGAAAATGGGGTAATTAACCTAGTCTAAATTTTCAAAGCAAAATAGAATGAAAATTTATTACCTTCTTTTTTTATAGCTGGTATTCTGTCTAGATAATACTTCAACAAAAACATTCTTTTTTTTTTTTTTAGATGAGAAAACAATTCTGGTATACTTTCATTTAATATTTCATTATACAATCACTCAGTTGGACATTCAGTTAGAATAAAAACCACATGTACGCTGAGCAATGAAGTCATGTTGTGTCCAGGATCAGGTTATAAAGTGAGGGTTATACAATTCCTCCTTTGTAGCTTTGTTGTATGACTGTGATTAACAAGTGCTCCATCACTTCTTGCCAAAGTACCAAATTTTCCTCTAATGATTCTCTGCACTTGTGGTCAAACCTGGCTGCCACATACTGCTATAAAAGACATGACTGTTCTGTGGCTGGCATTTTGGAAATATTTCTGAACCTCAGTTTTCTCATCTATAAAATGGTTGTATTAGAAATACCCCCAAGATTCCTTATAGCTCCAACATTATGTATTATCTATTGTTTTGAGTTTGCAACATTTGAGATACCCAGACTTTCTTCCTTTTATAATCACATTACAAAATATTTTCAGAAAGCATATAGCATTTCATAGAGATTTTCACATCTTCGTTGCTTTGCAGTTGGTTAATTCTGAAACCAGTTTAGCATTACATTTCACTGTTTCCATTTTGTGCACTGTCTTTTGAAGGACACAATTTAACAGCACCTAACAACCACAATAAAAGTAATGACCTAAATGTATAATTTCCCACCAACATCAGAAACATCTTGAGGGGCCTAGTGTGACAGGATTTCATGAAATGAGAATTTCATGTAAATAAGTAGCATATTATTTGCATGATGACATTAAGCAAGGGCCAGCATTTTAATATTTCTTAAGACCTAAGTATCCGGTTGTGATATCCATAGTTTACAAGTCTCCCTGGATCTCCTATATTGCACATTGGATCTCGCTTCTGTGCCTTTGAAGTCTTTTAGAAGCAGTAACTGAGTGATCTTTGAGTTGTTGGTGGTAGTGGTGGTAGGTGCCATCAAGTCGAATCTGACTTATAGCTACCCTCATGGGGTTTTCAGTGGCTGATTGTTTTCCGGATTGCTTCGGAGGTAGATTGCCATATCTTTCTCCCATCCTTGAGTTCTTAGTTTAGCTTTAATGCTGGAAAGCAAGAAAACATCAAGAGCAACTGCAGTTTTCAACAAATGCTTGAAGAGCCCTACACTGAAACTTCTATATCTAAACCCCTCATTGTTAGAGCGTTCTTTCCTGTTACTGTTGTGTACATTTCAGTTAAGATAAGGGCTCAACAATTTGTGGAAACTTTGACTGCGTGTCAGGCCACTACTGGATATATTCATATATACATTACACTCAATTACTGATGTCAGTGTTGGTGTCTTAGGAGCAGCTTATCAGAGTTGATGTCTTAAAAACAAACCTTGGAAATATTTCAAGTGGTGGCCTCTGTTTGGCACCTCATGGCAGCTTGATGTCGCATACAACACTTCATTTCCTCCAGGTTAACAAGTTGGTTTGTGCACAAGGCAACTGTACCATGTACCTGACATGGCTGGACCTGTCCCAAATCACTACCAATGTTGGGAGGAAAAAAGAGCCCAAAATGCCTACCTTATAATGGAAAGATAATGGACTTGTGTTTGCATTTAGCTGAAGCAACACACCACTCTTACCAAAATGTATAACATCTTACATCTTTTAAATGTATTTATGATCATTCCTAGCATCCTCAAGAAATACATGAGGCTCTTTGTTCTGATCTTATAGGAAAAAAACTGAAGTTCAGTATTTATCATTAAAGCTTAATACAAATAAAACTCATTCTGTTTTTGGCTGTTCAGTGCATAATTAAAATACTATTTTGCTTGGCACAGATAAGGAATTTCTTTACTTCTAATTATTTTCATACATATTTGGTAGCTTCCTAATAACCAAAATAACTTATTACCTAGAATGTCTTGATTTTCTGTTAGATATCAGAAAGTTAGTAGGTATTCAATAAGTATTAATTGGCTTGGAAGACCACCGTCTTAAAGAGAATAGTGTTCCCAAGTTTCTAAGTAGTATGTATTTATATTGATATTTTAAAGTTTTTCTTTATATGTTATTAATCTAAGTATTGTTAACCTTGCAGAATGGTCGATGTAGGGGGCCAAAGGTCAGAGAGAAGAAAATGGATACACTGCTTTGAAAATGTCACCTCTATCATGTTTCTAGTAGCGCTTAGCGAATATGATCAAGTTCTTGTGGAGTCAGACAATGAGGTAAGTGCTCTTTGGATAGGCAATGTATTACCATTTAATTATCTGATAGAAAAAAAAAAATGACAAGTAGGAGGTTGTGGGGAATGCGGAGAATTGGCATCATTAGTATTACCACGAAACCACTTGATACACTCAGAGTACCTGTTTGGTACTATGCACAAGTTCTGAAAATGAAAATACCATGGAAATCCTTGGTCTGATCATCACATCATTTTGTAGCCTTCTTCCTTCAGGATAGAATTGGGAGTGTGGGAGTGAGTCACCCTGTTTGTTTTGTGTTCATTCTGTTTAAATCATTGTTTTTGTGATGGGTGGGTCCCAAAGAGTACTTAAAATCTCTCTTGGCAAAAGTGAATAACTTTGCAGCTGGGCTTTAAATCCATCAGTTTATTGCAGAGCTGTGACATATCTTGGTGATGTGGCTTTTCTAATCTTAGAGAACTCTATAGGCTAGTGTGTAATTTAATCTCTACCAAGCAAGGAGCAATTGAAGAAGTGTTCTTAATGTGGCTGTCTGGACAGCTGATTCAATATTGTGGTCTCCCTGTTACAGGGAAACTTAACAGGTGTAAGTGCAGATTTTAAGGAGGGTAAAGCCTTGATGATGAGTCAGAGTTGATTATGAAGATAATTAAGGGGTGTAGGAAACTCTCTTTGAGCTCAAGTTCAGACTACTGTGTATTGGAATGGAGATGCTGTTGACAGTCCTATCAGAGGCAGATCTTGCAGGCTAGTATGCCCACGAGTTAAACATTCTTTTAGTAGGGAGGAAAATAAAAGAAAAGGAAGTGAGAAATCCCTAATAGCTGATTAAAATAATATCTAACATATTAAAATAATACTTTTAACACTTGCATAGTCTTTAGATACATAAGAATTCCTGGCTTTTTGGTCTTTTAAAAATATTTTCTTTTCTTTTTCTGTAGGTCTTGTTGTTGTTGTTGTTGTTGTTGTTGTTATTGTTGTATGCCATAAGTAGGTCTTAATAGCTCCATTAAAATATATATCCAATCCTTTGTAGCATTTCTTTTGTGTGTTGGATTGACAAGACAGAGCTGAGGGTTACCTATTCATGCATTTCAGTATCTTTCCTGACTTACCAGTGTATGGACTTTCAAGTCAGCCAAAGAGCTGGAGCTTATATGTCAGTCAGTTGTCCTTGTAGCTGTGAATCCAGGTGTCTAGAAGCATACTAAAACACGAGAGTTGGTTATCAAAATATAAGCTTGGCAATTGCTATCAGAATTTTAGCTATAATATTTCTGTGTTTCTCTGTCTTAATCTATGTCTGTGCCCATTTGTTGTCCAATAATCCTTGGATGTTGTACTTTAAATATATTGCAAATTTTGGAAATAGACCTATTGTGAAAGTATCTTTGGATGTTGGTTCAAGACAAAAAAATACTTTGATGATTTGCCTACTATGTCCCTACTGTCTTGGGGCTAGGGTATCTAAAGAGATTCAAAAATTGGGGAAAAATTAATTTTGCCCTAAAGATACATGCTTTTTGTCAGAATAAGACATAGGGGGAAGAAAACCTTTGTTATACAGATCATCATTCCTCACCTTTAGTTTGCTACCCAATAAAATAAAACTTACATGTGTCATCTTACACAGAAGCAGTAAGAAGCACATGTAATTTTACTTATGTTTACATTGTAGCTGTTGTTGTTAGGTGCCAGGGAGTCACATCTGACCCTATGTATGACAGAACAAAACACTCCTGATGCTGCCATGCCCAGCACTATGTCAGTGCTTCTCTTGCTATTCATAGGGTTTTCAATGGCTGATTGTTTTGGGAGTGACCTGCCAGGTCCTGCTCCCATTTTTTGCAATGCTGGGGATTGAACCTAGGGCCTGAGAGCATCTAGAGCAGCACTCTACCAACTGAGCTAAACCCCAGCCTACATTGTAGCTAGAGGAAAATAAATGTTTATCAATATGCTTTTTATACACGGTAAGTGCACTATCTACAAAGAAATACATGTTATGATTTAATGGTAATCAATTAACCTCTTTAAAATTAGCAAAATAGAAAAGGAAGTAGGTTTCTT
The DNA here is from genome assembly GCA_007922755.1 of Pedetes capensis. Lineage (NCBI taxonomy): Eukaryota > Metazoa > Chordata > Mammalia > Rodentia > Pedetidae > Pedetes > Pedetes capensis. Next base: position 73,316 of record VMDO01005542.1, on the reverse strand, counting down.
AGGTAACTCATCAGGTAAATCTACCAGAATTCTCAATCTTCATTTAATAAGACATTATAGACCATTTGTTCTTTTTTACCCCACATTGTTAGTGGAGATCAGGGGTTTTTTGTTTGTTTGTTTGTTTGTATAGAAGTATGTTATAAATTCAAATACAATGCCATTGTTTTGATTATCAGATGTCATAAATTTCCACAGTAACTTATAATTCAATGTGTTGGTACTAAGTATATCTAGAAATCCTGTTTCAGTTCCTTTGATTCCTAAGGTGATGTATTATGCCACAGACGAAAATATAAAGCTATCATTTTTTCATCAGGATTCTGACATCACGTATGAATATTTGGAAGCCCAGATTGTAATTTTATGAGATAAAAATCACACCCGGTCTGGTATTTTCTTCCCAGGTCTCACATCAAACCTGATGGTAGTATTGGAGATGCTTCTAGACTTATAAAAAAGTTCTACGCATCAGTTACTCTATCCATAGCCATAGCCAGCACCATTGGTAATTAGGAGACACTGTCAAAAATATTTATTAATAATGGAATACATCACTTGATTTTTTTTTCAGTTGTACTAATATATGAAAGTATTACAACCTCTCCAACTTCTTAAACCATTAAGATATTTGGGAACTATAGAAATCTGGTTACCCAGGTTTTCTGATCTTAGTAAGACAAAACTGAAATAAATTTCTGAAACATTTTGTTCTTAGTTTTGAAATCCAAAGATCGTAACTTTAATCCAGAGCAGACCTTGCTGTGCCTCTCTTGGTATATATTTGTGAAAAAGCCTAAGAATGAATTCAGACAGCCTCTCTTTCTATCTTTGGGAACTATGGAAAATACACTGGAGACCACAGGCAAAAACAGCTAAGGAAATATTTTGGATTATTCCTTTTGTTTTTAATATTTTTAAAACCTCATGTGTTAATCTTCACAATTAAAATGCCTCTACTTTTGTCTGTCTAGATTCTCGGTCTTCCTATTTGGGAATGAATTTCTCTCTATTTTTTCTCCAAATAAGGAAATGTATTGTCCAATAGTGAGCTAGAGAAACCGAGGTTGTAGAGTTATATTGATTTGTGTATTCCCTTTTCTCTGTTATTTTCTGTGTTAACATACCAGCATGCAGCCAAAAGTTCTGCTGTAACGCTTTGCATGGATGCGTTATTTCAGAGCCCTGGATAGCCCAGAGCATACAATAAGGTATCCACTAACATATTTCAGTTTATCAATGTGTATTCAAACTCTGCCTTCCAGGCTTTATTTTTGTGGCTGTTTCATGAATATTTGAACACGAATACACAGATGCTTTCTCAGACATTGCCTCAGAGACTGTCTTTTAGGCCATGCTCTTTGTAGAATCTCAAACATTGAGACTTTTTTTCCTCCACTTTTTAAAAAATGTGAGCTTCTAATTTATTAATCTTCTTGAAATGATAAATTATGCTATAGTTTATTAAAGTATCAAGATAGTTCCGCCCAACATAGGCCTTCCTTTGTCCAAGATGGCTTTCCCAAAATTCATTCTAATAAATATTTTCCCTTCAAACCTGATTATCGGAATTACTGGCCTAATAGGGCTGGGGTTTAGCTCAGTTGGTAGAGTGCCGTGCTGCACTCTCTGAGGACCGGGTTCAATCCCCAGCACCACAAAAACAGAGGGATGTGCTTCACTCCTGAAGCAATCCCAAAACAATCCGCCATTGAAAACCCTATGAGGGTCATTGTGAGTCCCACTCAACTAGGCTTGACTTGACAACACCTAACAACAGCAAAGCAAAAGGAAAGAGTAGACATTTAATACCTTAGCATGTTATATCTCTATGTTGTTGTTGTTGTTGTTGTTGTTAGGTGCCGTCAAGTCGGTATCCGACTCATAGCGACCCTCGTAGGGTTTTCAATGGCTGACAGTTTCGGGATTGCCTTGGGAGTGGATTGCCAGGTCCATCTCCCATTTTTGCGGTGCTGGGAATTGGACTCGGGACATCAGAGACTGCAGCGCAGTGCTCTTATACCTCTGTAGTACTTGCTAAAACCACTGGCCTTTCCAGACCAGCTTTCTTTCCCCTCCCTTACAATGTCTTTTAGAAGGAGTGTCAGGTAGCAAAGACCATGCAAGTGGAATGAAAATTCTTCAATTTCAAGAAGGAATTGGAATACCTCCCCTCTACCACTAGGTTCTTATTATATGCATAGACAATAGTAGACCCACCAGAGGTCCTGTACCAACAGTTCAGTTCCTGTATTCCTCATTTGATTTTGAATGCTCTTAAAACAAATATACCAAAATATATGTTCCTTGGGATACTTTTGTATTAGGTTTTTAAATGAAGCTATTTTGAAGTTATTCAACTGGTACTAAAGTCTGAACATTTTCTTTAAATGTGTGAAACATGTATTTTGTTCTGCTCTAAAAACTCTGAGTGAGCTTTTGGGAACTTTCTTCAGATAAGATTCAGCTTTAGAGGGAAAACTGATGAAATATTAAGGAGAAAAATTTCAAATTCCAAAGGAAGAATCTGAAGGAAACTATAAATATGAGCTTAGGTTAAGGCCACTGGGCTCTGATGACTAATTGGTTGACTTTAATCCCCTTTTATTGGCTCTTAATCAAACTCTGCCTTTGGTACACATGGCTCAGATTCATAACCTGATTAACAAGGATATTCCTGAAGATACTCCACTTTTATATTTAGCCTCTTTCTCATTTCCTCATTGCTTTCTTCATTTTCAGAAACCTATCCCTTTTTCGTACTTCTCCTCCTCTCTTTTCATCCCTCTGCTTTCCTATTTCCTCATTACTCTTTCTCTATCCCTGTTCTCCTTGCTTCTCTTATGCTACAATGAAGTTTTCTTCTTTTTTTTCCTTTGGGCTGGAACTCAGGGCCTGACACATTCTGTTTAAGCACTCCACCACTGAGCTGTGTCCCCAGCCCTTAGAAGAACATTTTCTGATCACTATTTATGAGCTTGAACCAGAGACCTGGACTTAGTGCTACTAAGGGTATTAAACACTAAGTCAATCTATTTTCTCTCCATTGTGTTATTTTTACTTAGTTAATCATAAAATATATGCATACACATAAAAGTACATAAATCACAAATGTATAGCACAGCTAGGTGCCCTGATACATGCCTGTAATCTCAAGGTGTCCTGACACATGCATGTAATCTCAGTGATGTGGGCAAGACTGAGGCAAGAGGGTTGTGAGTTCAAGGCCATAGGCAGCCTGTGCAACTTAACCTGCCGCAAAATGAAAAACAAAAGCAAGAGGGGTGCTGGTAATATACCTCAGTGGTAGAGCACTTGCCTAGCATGTACAAAGGCCTGGGTTCAACCGCCCCAATACTGGAAAAAAAAAAAAAAAAAAAAAGCACATCCTGGCATGGTGCATGCCTGTAATCCCAGCACTTGGGGGGGCTGAGACAGGAGGGTTGCAAGTTCCAGTCCACGATGGACTATGTAATAAGACCCTGTCTCAAAAAAACAAAAGAAAGAAGGACAGATTGTGCAGTATTCATAGATTGGTATAGTCATGACTACTATTTAATTATACACACACACACACTTTACATTTTAGAAGAATTTTAGGTTCATAGAAAAATGGATGAGGAAGTACAGAGATTCTTCCCGTGTCCACTCCACACCCCACACAGGAACAGTTCTCCCCACTATGGGCATCCGGAACCAGAATGATGCATTTGTTATAAGCAGTGGAACTGTATACACATGCATTGCATCTGTGTTCATAAGAGATGTTGTCTGTAATTTGCTTTTCTTATAACATTATTATCTGATTTCCATAGTTGGGTACTGCTGACCTCAGAGAATGAGTTAGGACATATTCCCTCTGCTTCCATCTTCTAAAAGTGATTCTAGAGAAATGATATAATTTATCCCTTAAACGTTTGGAACAAGTTACCCATGAACTCATCTGGACCTGCTCTTTTGTGTTTTGGAAGAGTATTAATTGTTGACTCAATTTTTTAATAGATACAAGTTGTCTATTTCTTCTTATGGAAGTTTTGGCAGATTGTGTCTTTCAAGGAATTGTTCCATTTTGTGCAAGTTGTCAGATCTATGGCATAGAGTCGCTCATAGCATTCCTTTATTACCCTTTTAACTTCCCTGTGTCCAATGTGAGGTCCTCTTTTTCCTTTCTGTTGTTAGTTTGTGTGGCTTCTCCCTTTTTTTTTTTAGCATGATTAAAAGCTTATTGATTTGATTGATCTTTTCAAAGAACAACTTTTCTGGTTTTATTGATTTTTTTTCTATTAACTTCTGTTTTCAATCTCATTGGTTTCTGTTCTTTTTGTGGTGGTTATTTTTATTTTTATTTTTATTTTTTGCAGTGCTAGAGATTAAACACAGGGTATCAGGAATTCAAGGCAAGCACTCCCACCACAGAACTCCATCTCCTGCCCTTTTTTCTTCCTTTTACTTTGAATATATTTTGCTACTCTTTTTTCCTAAGACAGTGATATGTTTTCATTTAGTTCAAATACTTCTTAATTCCTGTGGAGTTTTCTTCTTTAATTCATGTGTTGTATATATTTAATCTCACAGTATCTGGAGATTTTCCAACTAATCTAAGTCCACACTCAAATAGTACAGAATCAAATACATTATTGTTGTTATATTTGTTTTACCTTCACTTATTCTTCCTCTGGTCCTCTTCCTTTCTTTATGTTGACCTGAATTTCTGACCTTTATCTTATAATATTTCTTGTGGCTTAATGGTAGAGCTCTTCCCTAGCATGCACAAGGCCCTGGATGAGTCCTTAGCACTAGGGAAAAAAAATCTTGCAATGCAAGAATTGCAAATTCTCTCTGATTTTGTTTGCCTGAGAAAGTCTATTTCTTCGTCACTTTACCAGCATAATTTCATAGGTTACAGAATTCTAGATTGGTGAGCTTTTTTTCTCTCAGCAGTTTAAATATTTTGGTCCACTCTCCTGTTCTTTGTATAATTTCTGAGGAGAAGTTAGATGTAGTTTATCTTTGGTTCTACATAGGTAAGGAATTTTTAAAAATCTGGCTTCTTTCAAGCTTTGTTCTTCGAGTTTTTTCAAACTTTGAATATAATATGCTTAGGTATGGTTATTAGGGGCAGGGGATGGTCTTTATCCTACTTGCTATTTCTGAGCTTTCTAGATCTGTGATATTGTGTTACAATTTTATAACTTTGTTGTTATACAGTTGTGTTATAACTGTGATTATCCCACAGTTCTTGAATATTCCATTCTCGCCTTGTGTTAGGCCTTCTTTCTTTTTGTTTTTCAGTTTTAGAAGTTTCTGTTGAAATATCCTCAAACTCAGCAATTCTTCCCTACATCTATGAATCAAAGGCTTGTTTCTGTTACTGAACTTTATTCATTTGAGATAAGGTCTCCTTATGTGGCCCAGGCTGTCCTCAAACTTGTGATCCTTCTGCCTCAGCAGTGCTGGGATTACAGGTGTGTGCCACTGCACCTGCTTGAGAGAGTTTTTTAACCTCTATCATTTACTTTTCATTCTTAGAACTTCTCTCTCTACTTACATTGTCCAGTTATTCTTGCATGCTCTCTACTATATCTATTAGCCCTTGGTGTATTAATCATAGTTATTTTAAATTCTTGTTCTGATTAATTCCAACATCTCTGACTTGTCTGAATCTGATGCTGATGCTTGCTGTCTCATCAAACTGTGTTTCTTTGCCTTTTAGTATGCCTTGTAATTTTTTTCTCTTGATAGCGGCTCTTGATATGCAGGATGAAAGGAATTGCTGCAATGTAGGCCTTTAATAATGTGGTGGTGAGGTGAGGGGAAGGGAAGTTGTCCACCATCCCATGACTAAGTGTCAGTCTGTTAATGAGCCTGTTACTCTGGACTGTGACTTTGCCAAGGGCTTCTCAGTCTCACTCCTCACTTAGGTGGAACAGGATGGCTGGTATGTGCTGAAGTTAATTATAGTCATATAATGACATTTGGTCACTGAAAACCCTAATATATAATGACGTTCCAATAAGATTATAATGGTGCTGAAAAATTCCTGTTGCCTGGCATTTTTACTGTACTTTTTCTATATTTAGATACACAGATACTTACCATTGTGTTATAACTGCCTACAGTATTCAGTACAATAGATGCTGTACAATATGTGGCCCAGGAGTAGTAACCACACCATACAGCCTAGGTTACCCTAGGCTATACCATCTAGGTTTGTGTGAGGTCACTCTGTGATGTTCGCACAGCAGTGGAATAGTCTGAAAACACACTTTTCAGATGCATCCCATTGTTAAACAATACATGAGTTATTTCTCCTCGCCCATGTGGAAGGTTAGAGCTGGTTGAAGTTGACTGTTTCTATTCTACCAGGTCGATGACGTTCTGATAAAACCCCAGCAGTTTAGGTTCTCGTAAAATAATTTCTCTTGAGGACAGGCCTTATTAAGACAGATAGAATATTCTGGTAAATTTTAGAATGATTTTTTTCCCCATCACCTCTCAGGCACAAGGGGAATTTTTCCCCCTGATGTCCAAGTATTTATTTTACAGATCATATAGAAGTAACCAGAAGATTAGATTGAAATTGTTGGCAGTAATTATCTCTAAAAGCTGGGGTAAGGGTAGTTTTGATTTTATGTTTTATTCTTTTTAAATATCTGCATTTGCTCATTTTTCCATTAACAATGTAATATGTGGATTGAAGATATTATAGCTATTTTAAAAGTTAAGAAATATTCTTTTAAAGTTCATCAATGAAAGTCTAATTAAATAAAAATAAGCTTTGGGGGCTGCTTTGTGTTTTCCTAATTGCTTTCAGAAGGATAAGATGGAGATACAAGTGAACAGAAAATAAGTACAAATGTCTAGTCAAAGGAGCTCAGCAATATTAGAAAACACCCACTTTCTTTCCATCTGCTGAAAATGTCTTGAAAACTGAGACATTATTTAGAAATCATACAAATTAGGGAGCTCATTGACATAAGGGAGACAGTTTTATGAGGTCAGGATTTGTCTCAGCACTCTTGTACATAATAGGTGAAACAAAGGCAGAGAATTTAAAATTCAAAATAAAGAAAAGCTCTACAGTATGAAAATGCCTTGAGCCCAAAGCCACAGGAATTGGGACCACTTTGGTGGCCAAACTTAACTGGGGTCTTAAGTACCATCCAATTCTCCCCGTTTTTTAAATAAAAAAGAAGAATCTGTATTTTAGCAGGAAATCTGCATTTTGTGAAACTTAAGACCATTATCTGTACGTCTGTTACTCTCCAGAATAGTAACCTATATGTGCTTCCAGGAGGTCAGTATTGCATGGAATGTTCTTCAGAGAGACCAATGAAGACACAGATAGGGCTGTGCTGGGCGCCAAGGCACATGCCTATAATCCCAGTGATTTAGGAGGTGGAGGCAAGAGGATTACAATTTTGAGGCCAAGGCAGCCTGCATAACTTATCGAGGCCTTGTTTCAAAAATAAAAATAAAAAACAGACTGGGAGTGTGTCCCACTGGTGGAGTGCTTGCCTACCATGCGTGAGGCCCTAGGTTCAACCCCTAGTACCAGAAAGAAAAAAAAGACACACAGCTGGGCGACATAACTGTCATTTTCCAGGAGTCTTATGCCGCCTCAGTTGAATCTGCTATCATAACATGAAGCAATAAAGAAAAGCAATATTTGTTGAAATGCCAGTTAATTTAATGTCACTTTAAAAAAAAATAAGTAAGAAAACAGAGATTTCTTTTATGGGGCATTCGGCGCCTGTGATGTTCCACTTCTGGACCATCCCTGAAGAGGTGACAGGAAGCAGAGAAGAGCCAGACTCTTCTGGTTAAGTCACAGCTCCGCCCATTTCAGCCTGGGGAATCTTGAACAAGTTACTATCTCCCTGCCATCCCTTTAATTTAAAAATGTTATTTGTCTTAGGGTCATGAGGATTATTAAAATAGATAACATATAAACTTCCTGGGACACACAGACATTTAGTAAATGATAGCTCATATCATTAGTAGTTTTAATGATGAAAGAAGTGCTATAGTAGCTTTCATTTCTAAACATCATTGTATAATCAATCTTAAGAAGACTCTTTGATTTGACATTTATGCCTTTCAGCCAGTCTTGTAGATTTAATCATTATTTATTAAATAAGATTAAAATATGGGCTAAAATGTTATTTGTGTAAATGCTTAAATATTTGGAAGCTTTTGTTTAGGAAAATTTCTTTCAGAGTAACAGAAGGGAAAGGCTTTAAAATGCAAGAAAAGGCGGAGGGGGGACTAAAGCAATGTGGTTTTTAAGGTACAGCTACTCATATTAATAATATATGTTTGTGATTTGTTTACATGTTTTATTTATCATGGTGTTTGTACTAGTCATGACTTTGTGGTTGAAAACAGACAAAAATTCTCAAGAACTAGCTAAAGCTCACAGTGGCTCTTTAACCAGGAAGAAGCAGGGCACTGCTGCTAGTACGGCACCCTGAACTAGGAGCTAGTTTGGAACTCTCTCGCCTCTGCTTCTCTTTGCCTCCAGCAGTCCTGAACCATGTCTTCTCAGCCTACCAACCTCAGACAAAAGGGAGTTTCTACCCTGCCATGGCTTGCACATGGTTTGCGTGTATCTCCCAAAGCTTCCTCTGTTAGAATTTTGTTCCCCAGTGTGGTCATATTAACTGATCATATTAGCAGGTGGTAGAACCTTGAAGCGGTGAGGTCTGGTGGGAGGTGATTAGGTTACTGGGGAGACTGCCCTTGGAGGGAATTATCACTTGTCTCACAGAGTTAGTTCCTGCAAAAGTGGGCTATTGTAAAAGGGCAGGACTGGCTCCTGTCTGCTCTCAGGTTTCCTGCCTTGCCATGTGGTTCGCTCCTTCTTGCTCCTGCTCCCACTCTGATACCTTCTGCTATGATGTGATACAGTCAGAGGCCCTTACCAGAGGCCAGATTGATGGGGCTGCCCAATCTTGGACTTATAGCCTCCAAATAAACTTCTTTTCTTTTATAAAGCATCTTGCTTCTAGTATTTTGTTAGGTTGCTTTTGTTGATGTTAGGTGCTGTCAAGTTGGTGTCCGACTCACAGTGACCCTATGTACAACAGACCAAACACTATTGTCAGTGCTTCTCTGCTACTCATAGGGTTTTCAATGGCAGATTTTTGTTGCGGGGCGGGGGAGGGGGGGCACAGAGAGTCCTTCTCCCAAGCCTACAACACCTGATGTTCCCAGGCGGTTTCCCATCCAAGTACAAAATAGACCCGACCCTGCTTAGCTTCTGAGATCTGACAGCATCAGACACCACAATGGTGCTGCAGGCAGTATTTTGTTATAGCAATGGAAAAAGGACAAATACTCCAGTTCCAAAATGAAAAACTCAGGGTGAGTTGTAGCACTGGGATTGTCTCTATGCAAGTTAATATTGACCCAGTGGCCAGAGACAGACTGTATTTGCAGAAGACTGGGCTGCAGGGAGGAAAGCACACTGGCAGAGAGGACCAATATCCCCTATTGCGGTGTTTTTCAAATTGTAGGTTTATCACCCTGGAGCTGGAGCCGTTATTGGGTTGTGAATTTCATATGGCAGGTCATGAGCAGCCCGTCAAAAAAGTGAAATAGAATAGATTTAAATGGAATTGAGTAGAAAATATCAATGGCATATCACAGGAGAATTACTGCTTCATGAAACTTTGCTTCTTTTGTATTGGGTGTGTGGGGGTGCAATATAAAATGTATTTATTAGTGAGGGTTGTAACTTTTCAAGCTTCTAAGTCTACACTGTCTGCAGCCATAGCACTCTAGCTTCCCATCCTGCCTGGTCTCAGAAGCTAAGCAGGGTGGGCTTGGTTAGTCCTTGGATGGGAGACCACCTGGGAGTACCAGGTGCTGCAGGTAGGGAGGAGGACCTGGCAAACCACTCCCCAAACAATCTGACATTGAAAACACTATAAATAGCAGAGAAGCACTGACATAGTGCTGGGCCTGGCACAGTGTCAGGGAATGTTTCATTCTGTTGTACATAGGGCTGCTGTGAGTTGGACCTGACTCAGCAGCACCTAACACCACCACCAAGTCTACACTGCACAGGGCTCTTCCCTGGAAAACTGCAGTTGTCAGAGGGAAGAAGGTAGTCTGCTCGTTAGTAGGATTCTATCTCGGCAATGAGAAGCAGTGGGAGGCAGAGTGAGTATAGACAGCGTGTAGCAGACAGGAAGTCAGTGGCTCCTCAGCCTACCAGTCATCAAGGTTTAGTTTTTGCCTTATTTTTGGATGAGGAACTCAGGAGGCAACTGGCTTTCCCCCTACTCTATGTGACTCGATTTCAGCTAAAAGTAATTTTCCAAAACAGCTGCTGCCATAAATTCAGCTGGCTGGCTTCACTGGAGTGCAAGCTTGCGCAGTGGCATAGGGCCCTGCATTTGGTTGATTCTCTGCTGTTGCTGTCTAAATAATTTTTGAATAAGAGCCTCACATTTTCTCTTTGCCTTGGGGCCTGCAGATTCTGTAACCATCCCTGTCCACAAAACACTAAACAGGCAGCATCATTGTCAGAATCGTTTGCTGCATCCAGTGAGCTGTGGCTGTGTCCAGCTGTTGCCCGTACTCCCAGGGCACATGATCCCTACTAGAGGAATGTATAGCACATTCTCTTTGCAATCTAGCTTCACCTGATGCCCCTTAGTTTTAATTCTCTTTTAAAATTGACACTAAACATGCTCTTCTTGATTTCTTTGCAGCATGTTGGTATATACTGTAATTAGCAACTGATTTCCACCTCACTTCCTTAATTGTGCCAGGGTGATGTGCCCAAAAAGGACGTTTAAAAACTAGTTAATGAAGCCATGGCAGCCCAAACTTACAGCTTAATGTATGCCCCATTTTCCCCATCCTCTAACTGCCCCCACATCCCGTAAACAACCTGTCAGCTTACTAAGAGGGAAGAGACAGAAGAGAATCTAAAAAGGCTCATGTCCAGGTGATGCATGGATTAAAATGAGTTTCTAACACATAGTATTCATGATACCCGTGCTGTCAGGCCTCATCGTAGAGTTTCCCATTGAACTGGGATAAGGGATAGACCCACCTGTCCCCCTGCAAACGAACAAATTAAAAACTGTGGAAGGACCAGGTAAAAGGAGACCTGAAAATAATAATCTTAAACTATTTTATCTTTGTGATTTAGTTTCCAAGTTGTCCAGTGCTCAGTAAGTGTCTCTTTGGCACAAACACAAACATAAGCTATCTTTTTTCTTTTGTTCTGTTTTAATTTAGCGTTTACTGAAATGAGCAGAAGCCCGTGCTCTCAGCTCCTCTCCACTGATTAGGGAGGAAGATCTTGTCCAAGACATTGCTCTGGGACTTATCACACCAAGAGGAAAATCTCCCAAAATGTTGGAGCCATCTGGCTAAATGATTCATGAATTGGAATTTCAGAAGTTCACTCACATAGAAGTAGAGCTGCTTCCAAAGGGAAAGACAGTAATGAAAACACCAGGAGACAGGGGCTTTTCTGACAAAGACCTGTTGTTGAGACTCCCAGTAAGCGACCTGTTTTGTTTTGCTTTGTTATTTTGGTCTGGCAGGCACTGGCCTCTGATCTCTGGTTCTGGTTTGGGCTGAGATTGTGTTTTTTGGGTCTTCGGATGTGAAGTGAAGTCTTTACCTATCTTTCCATAAATTCCCCAAGTATCAGGTACATTATGAATGAGGCAAGTAATTGAAGAAAAATTATATTTATTATTAGCAGATAAATGAATGTTAGTCACTAGGTGTTGTCTCTCCTCTGATCCACAGGGGATGCCTTTTACAAAAGCTAAATTCTAAACCTAATCTTTGTGGAGTTCTAAATATATGTATATATATAAACTTTAAACCCTGAGGCCGATTTTGAATTCTTAATATTCTAGACCATATGCTAGATTCTAAAACTAACCTGAAGTTTCTCAAATTGTTCCCAGTGACTGTTGAGCCTCATTCACCAGTGTGTGTCATCACAAGGAGACACTAGTACTTGTTGCTATTTTACTACCCAAATACACTATCCCCAATGAGAGTCTGTCTCTTTATCTTTTATTCTAATGAAAAGGATAATTCTTGTTGGCATTGTGACGATCTGTGCCCCACCCCTGGGGCAATGCTGTGGATTGAACCTAGGCCTGGCACATCCTAGACAAGCGCTCTGCCAGTGAGTTCATGTCCAGCCCTATGTTCTCTCTCTTTTGAGTAACATTGTCTTGGGAGGTAGGAATTATACACATTCTTTATCTAACCTTCTTCTAGCCTGGGATGTGGAGTTCTATGACTGTTGAGTGGAGTTTACAGTTCCTGTTTCTTTCCTCCAGTAGCTGCATCTCCCTCTTCTTATATAATGTTTGGAAGATTTGTTCTTTTAACACCTGCTATACTGTTTAACACAGGGCGCTGCTTCAGTGGAGTTCAAGGAGCAAAGGCTTTTCTCTCTGTTTTCCTGGGGAACACAGGTCCTCATTTTATCAGTGTCTACACATCACCAGCAGGAGTAAGGGATTCTTTGGGCTAGTGTTCTCATTCTACTTAGTTACCATCAGAGGGAGTTTGTTCAGAATGTTCCACCCAAACAGAAACTCTACTCAGCATTATATTATTAGGCTCATAAATAATGTGACAGAAGACTCTGCAGCCAATTAAGCAGACAGGCTCCTTTAGTCAGTGGGGGTTAGTGTGCAGTGGCTGCAATAGCAGCCTCATCTATAACGTATGCAGCCTGTTACATATGTGGGTTGCCCTGTGGGACCTTGTTTCCAGTGGGTATTCACGTTTTTTATTTCATACTGTCCCCAGTCTAGGGGACAGATATTCAGGGTGCCTTTGGGAAGCCCCAGGGCACAGTGGCCGGGGTTCATATTGGCCATGTTACCATGTCCATCTGCACCAAGCTGCAGAACAAGAAACCAGTGATTGAGGCCCTACTCAGGGCCAAGTTCAAGGTTCTTGGCTGCCAGAAGAAACATATCTTGAAGGAGAGGAGCTTTACCAAGTTTAATGCAGATGAATCTGAAGACATAGTGGCTGAGCAACACCTCATCCCTATTGGCTGTGGGGTCAAATACATCCCCACTCCTGGCCCTCTGGATAAATGGTGGGCCCTGCACTCATGAGGGCTTCCATTGCTGCCCTCCCACTCCTTAATCATTCTCATGAATAAATCCTACATCTTGTCAAAAAAAAAATATGTATATATATAGTGCAGGAGAAGACGCCTTTATCATGATAGTACCAAGGGTTTCCAACGTGGCCCAGTCTGAGACTGTTACTGCTCATTGACGTTCCCACGGGTTTCCAGATATACTAACTTGGCTTAGGATTCCTCGGAGTGATTTAGCAATGTTGAAGTAGAACCTGAAGAACAACTAGTTCTTTCACTGAAAGTCCAGAGACTAGTTTCTTTAAAAAATGCTTCTCAAAATAAAGGGACTCCTTGAAGAAGTATATACTGCCGTGTCACTTGCCATTAAAGTTAACCAGTCATTGTCTTATGATAAAGCTAAAGATGAGACGTACCCTGTGTCAGGAAGCGGGAAGCCTTGCAACCCTTGCCTGCAGGTCGCCAGCGAGGTGTTCATTCTATAACATCTCCCTTGAACATCAAGCTTACAAGGAGACATTTGTGTTCCCAATTTGAGTATTGCATGGCAAAAGACTCCAGGGCTGAATATCTATTTAGCATCTTTTGTGAACCAGGCACAAGAAGGGTCTTTACAGAACACCTGTTCCAGTCACAGTTCACCGCTGAGGGAACTGAAACCCAGAGAGGTTAGAGTTATCCAGATTATTCAGAGTTAATGCTCATTAACAGTGTCTGAAAGAGTGCCTAGAATTCTCTTTTTTTCAGTACTGGAGGTTGAACCCAGGGCCTCGTGCTTGCATGGTTTGCAAGTGCTGTACCACTGAGCTGTACCCTCAGCCCTTTTTTTTTTTTTTCCACTTTTTTGAGACAAGGTCTCACCAAATTACCCACACTGCCTCTGGTCTCCAACTTGCGATCCTCCTGCCTCCACCTGAGTCGCTGGTACTACAGGCATGCACCACCTCACCCTGCGTGTGAGTGCCTACCATTCTAAAGGGACAGTTTTGTGTGGTGGTTAAGAGCCCACACTGTGCAGCCAAACTGCATGCATTCAAATCCCAGATCTGCTACTACCTGGTTGTTTAACGTTGGGGCTCTCAGGGCCTCAATTTATTCAACTGTGCTTGGATTATTGGAAGGAGTCATTCTACAACTTAACATATGTGAAGTATTTAGGACAGTCCCTGACACATAGTTAATGCTGTGTGATTACTGTAAATGATGGTGATGGTCTTAACCCAGGAGGCAAAGATAGTCCCCTTTGGAAACTTGCTACTTATCTGGATCTCAGAGTATATAAAAGCTACAACCTCAAAACATCAAAACTCAATAAATTCATTAAATGCATTCAGAGGTTATTTTAGGGATAGCCATGCAGAAAGGGTGGGTGTGGTGGGTGGGCACCAACACTTCAAGATTTAATAGCCTTGATTAGGTGTCAGGATGAGCTGAGGAGAAATAAAGAAGGTGAACGGTTTTATGCATGAAATCCTATGAAAACAAACCCAGGGGAGATCTGAACAGCCCCCTCTCCCTCAGGCAGCTTTTCCATTTAAAATTTTTTTAAACTTTAAAAAGAAAGCCTTCTCTTTGATATCAGTATTCTCATTCCATTTTACCATGTGCACTGGGAGCTTGTAGAAATCTGAGGTTAGTCTCATTAGTTGCCCTTCCGGGCACTTAATCTGGATAAAGTACAGGAGGACAGAGAGTATTTCAGAAAGGAAGGACACTGGAAATGACTTATTAAAACCTAAAATTAGCTTAATTAGTTTTTGCTGAGGACAGCCAAACTAATTAATTACATTTTGTAGCCCCCCCCCACACACACAGAGGCCCTGCATAACACTTTGTTTCACACAAGAGCAAATGACACTCACGTGGAGGTGGTCATTCTTTAAAGAGTGCCCTGTCCCTCTGGCAAGGGCAGCTCCAGCTGTCACCAGTGTAGACCTGCACTGGGACTGCCCTCTGTGGCAGCAGAACCGGGGACAGCCACTCTTTAGGCATCCAGACGCCTGGCCTGCCATCCCCACACGCAGCCCACCAGGCTGGACCACAGCAGATGTTTTCACATTATATAAGCAAAGTTCTCTCTGCTGGATCAAACTCAAAGGAAATCAGAGACACCCAGAGTCTCATCAAATATGAATTATTTAGTTATCAAAACACGCGAGGAACCGTACTGTTGATTTTTCTTTTTTCCTCTCCTTGATTCTTAAAAGTGTACATCCTCTCTTTGAGGGTGTTGTAACAGTTATCAAGAACAACTCACTCTCTCCAATATGTACTTTAAAGCTAATGATGAACTATAAAGCACTGAAAATGAACAACCAAATGTTAAAAAAAAATTGTAAGGAAATAGAAGTTTTTCTTGTCTGGAAACAGAAGTTTTTCTTGTCTAAAAACATTTTATACCACACACTGATAAGATTGGTGCATGGGGGAAAGGCACTGGGTACCCAGCCTAGGGCCTCATCATACTCTGCAAGCACTCAACCACGGAACTGCACTCCCAGACCCTTTTTTAATTTTTAGCTTGAGACAGAGTCTTGCTAAGTTATGCAGGTTGCCTCTGGCCTCTACCTTGCCATCTTCCTGCCTCAGCCTCCCAAGTCTCTGGGATTACAGGTATAAGCCACTGCACACAGCCTTGATAAGAATGCTTTTATTATAGTAAAGTACACATTACATAAAATTGACTATTTTATCTACTTTTAAGTGTAGTGTATTGTTTGAAAGAATTAAGTTCATTCACATTGCTGTACATTCACCACCACCACCCATCTCTAGAGCTTTTCATCTTCCCGAACTGAATCTCCATATCCATTATGCAATAGTCCTGTCCCCCGCATCAGTACCGTTCTTTCTGTATCTGTGAATTTGACTTCTCTAGGTACTTCATGTAAGTGGAATTTTGCAGTACTTGTCCTTTTGTGACTGGATTCTTTAGCATAATTTCTTCAAGACTCATGTTGTACCATGTGTCTAGTTTTCATTCCTTTGTAAACCTGAGTAGTATTCCATTGTGTTTATATACCACTTTTTAAAAATGTATCCATTTATCCATCAGTGGACACTTGGGTTGCTTCTTCCTTTTGGCTACTGCTGTAAACGTGGGTGCATTAACAATAACAAATATCTTTGAGTTCCTACTTGTAATTCTTTTGGGTTTGTATTCAAGTAGAGTTGCTAGGTATGGTAATTTTATTTTTTATTTTCTGAGGAAATGCTATACTGGTTTTTATAGTGACTATCATTTTCATTTTGTGTTGCCACTAGCACTGGACAAGGGTTCTAGTTTTTCTACATTCTTGTCAGCACTTATTATATTCTTTTTTTTTTTAAAGCATCCTTAATGAATGAAATCATATGGTAGTTTTGATTTGTATTTCCCTCATGATTAGCATCTTTTCATATGCTTCTTAGTGATTTGTGTAACTTCTTGGAGAAATGTCTATTCAAGTCCTTTGCCCATTTTTTAATCAGGTAGGTTTTTGTTGTTGTTGAGTTGTAGGAGTTCTTTAAAAACTCTAGATATTAAACCTCTACCACATA
Source organism: Pedetes capensis (assembly GCA_007922755.1). NCBI lineage: Eukaryota > Metazoa > Chordata > Mammalia > Rodentia > Pedetidae > Pedetes > Pedetes capensis. Next base: position 56,668 of record VMDO01005542.1, on the reverse strand, counting down.
TATAATTTGAAAATATTTTGTCCCATTTCATGTCATCAAGTCAGGTCCCACTCATTGCGACTCTTATGTACAACAGAATGAAACACTCCCCAACACTGTGCCATGCCCAGCACTATGTCAGTGCTTCTCTGCTATTCATAGGGTTTTCAATGGCTGATTGTTTCAGGATTGTTTCGGGAGTGGACTGCCACGTCCTTCTCCCATGTTTGCTGTGCTGGGGATCGAACCCAGCACCACAAAGAGCACAGAGCAGCACTCTACCAAATGAGGGAAACCCCAACACACCTCCCACTTCATAGATGATACCAGTTTTTAAGTCACTATTTTTGTAGTGTACCTAATGATGGTACTCAGTCTCTTAGAGTAAAAAGAAGATAGATTCTTGTATGAAGTCAGAGAGGATGAGCAGTATGTCCTGGGGATGTCTTTCCAGCCCTTTAAAGCCCTTCCTTTTAATAAATGGCTCTTTGTATCATTTCTGTAAATGGAATTTTTTTTATTACACAGCTGTTCAAGTCAGCCAAATGTCCACTAGGTGGTATTCTAACTATGTCGTGGTGGTTGTTAGGTGCCATCGAGCCCAGGTAATGTAGCTTTGTATAAATGGTAAAGGACTCTATGGATGTGAGCAAGATATTATATTACTGTTTTGAAAGATCCTTCGATTATAGATTAGGAGATCACATCTTCACAAATTCACCTGTTGACCTTGGGGAAATCATTTAATTTCCATGACTTGGTATTCTTACATTTATTTTTTTCTTTACTTATAAAATGTTGATGGGGTACAGAGTAGTAAGTCATTTGTTACATCCATTATGCAACTAATGAATCACGCTTACACATTCATCCTTGTATGTATTTTACAGAACAGTATAGACTAAAGCAGAGAAGAAAAGAAAAAAAGTAGGAATGTTAATCAATAGGCAATAAAAATCATATGCCACCTTGGGTTATATTCTCATTGATTTTTTTTCTTTCCCCTATTTTTTCCCATGCATTCCTACCGTCACGCCATATATTTTGAGATTTTTCTCCCTCCTTAGCCCTCTACATTATTTCCTCTCCATTTCCCTGCTTTCCTAATCTCTGCTCTCACCTGCTGATCCCCTCCTCCCTTATTTCCAATCTGCTTATATTTTCCCGTAGATAAGTATGAGTGTTCATTTGATATTCTTAATTTTAAATTAAGGGATTTCATTAAGTGTAAGCAACAGATGGCCAATTTTTGTAGTATGTAACAATTTAGTTCTTCAACTCAGTACCAAAAGGCTGAAATGTCACTTAATCATACTTTCTTGTTTCAGGGAGTAGTAGATTCTCTCTTTTTTGATCAAAAAATGGATAGGAATTTACATTTGCCTCTTCTCATGGTGTGAGATAAAATTCACACACCAACTCACCATTTAAAAAAAAATATTTTGTAGCTTTCACTAGCATTGGTATTAAACTTTCCAACAATCCATACACCTTCAATGAAAACAAAACAACTAACAAAATACAACTGTGTTATAGTAATCTATTGCAGAAGGTACAAAAATAGTATTCCTGTGGAATATTTATATAGGCTTCCCAAAGCAGCTTGCCTTGCTAATCATTTACTTTCACACACTGTTTCTCAGCTGTCTTCCCCTAAGTAAACTGCCTCTGCATTACCAGTGTGCTTAACTTCTCACTCTATCTCTGTTTACAGAATCATCTCATCAGACAGGACATTTTCCACCATGTGTGTTCAAAGTAACAGTTTTTATTTACCCTTATAATGAATGTAAATGACCTCTCTTCACATGTGATTTATCACAGCACATAATCCCTCACTAAATTCAGAGTTGCTTTCATGAAAAATCTAACAGCAAAATCACAAATGGCAAGATTTTGTCTCATAGAAAACAGGCAGAGAGATCTGTGTAGGAGGACACCTTAACTGGCTTTACACGTGTATTATTGTCATCACAACACATTGTAGTTTCAGAAGACAAAAGGATGCTGAGCCCCCACTCCCTTTTCATGAGTTACCTCATTCAGCACACACACTGCAGTCTGAGGTTTGCCTTAGAGAGCATATCCTCTTAAAGTTTTCCAACCAGCTCTGGTGTCTCTGGCACTAACCTTTTCTTTGTTTCTTTCTTCTGGGCATTAACAAAATAGCTGTCTTCTTGTCTGACCTTTGCATGAGTTGTCTTGGGGTTAGGAGCACATATTGAAGAGGGAGGAGCATGTGCCAGTCCCGCCTCTGCACTGTTCCCAGAGACCTGCCACCTGTTCTGCAGAAGGGGGAGCAATCATGACAGCCACAAGTTGCAGTGGTTGTTAGTGAAGGGATTGGAACCGAACATGGGTTTTCAAATGTTTAGGGTATAAGTAGAAAAACCTATTACCTTGGAGCTGGGCTTGGTGATGCACAGCGGTAATCCCAGCAGTTGGGAGGATTGATGCAAGTTCAAGGCCAGTCTAGGCTACAGAGAGAGTTCCAGGCCACTCTGGGCTACAAGACCCTGTCTCAGAAAACCAAAACCAAAACTAAAAACGTGTTATCACAGAATTCATTGACAAAGGATTATCTCATCCTTGTTTTCTGAAAATAAAAAATACCTTATAAGAATCACATTATGATGTACATTAAAAATTTCTAATAAAAAAAAGTTTACTTTTGATAAGATTGGATTTAGCAAAAATATACCAAAAGATTTTGGACTCATCATATTCATTTAATATCCAAAAATGAATGAAAATTAATGTTTTCTAATCCTTAACTGAGAAGCCAAAAAAATAGTTTACTAAAGTGTTAAAGGATATTGGAGAGGCTATAAAATCATTTTTTGTTTTAGGTGTAGTATTAAGATGCATTAGGTTCAAAGCAATACTGATAATAAAAATTTGCTGGGATTGTTAGGAATGCCATGTTTACATTGCTAAATGCTGATCTATGAAATCTAAAATATTTCTTTTCACATGAGTCTACCGAATTCTGCAAGAAAGTATATCTTTTGAAGCTATACATATCCAAATTACTTCATATCCTAAAGATCCTGTTGAGTCTACTTATTTATTTTTATCTGTATGCTTTTTTTAATATACTATTTTTAATCTTTATAAATAGGATGCTTTGGAGCCACACATCATGGTGCATGCCTATAATCCCAATGACTTGGGAGGCCGAGGCTGGAAGATTGCAAGTTTAAGGCTAGAGTTAGCCTGCCCAACCTAGCAAGCCCATGTCTCAAAATAAGAGTCTTAGGGTACATCTCAGTAGTAGAGCACTTGCCTAGCATGCATGAGGACTTGGGTTCAAACCCTGACTACCAAAATAAAAAAAATGCTTTGTTTTTTAAAATTAAACATACAATGGCCTCTTTTGAAAACAGTTTTAGATTATCTTTCAGAATTTTAAATATACATGTCATTTTCCCTAGTAATTGTACTGATTTGTGCATATTTATACAAAAACTTATGCACAGAGATGGAAAAGACTGGAAAAAATGAATATTAAAATGGTTGATTCAGAAAGTTATTCAAGCTCTTTAAGAATGTATCAGCCAGATTTGTATGAGCTGATACAAAGAGTCTCAGATTGTACCTTGAAAAAAGCAAAATATAGGCAATACATAAAGTATGCTTCCATGGTCTAAAGTTACTTATGCATCAGTATATTCTATATGTTTACATAAAAATTTTCTGAAATGATACCAAAGTGGGAGAGTAATACATATCTAGGGTAGAAAGAATTTCTACTCTGTATATTTTTTGATGTTTAAATTTTTTACACATATTTTCTATTCTTAAACCTAGTGATTAGTTGAGAAATTAGTAACCACTAAAACACAAACATCTTGTACATATCATTTGTGCCACCTGAACGTATACTTTTTTTCTTACTAATATTGCTTCAGTTTGTTTGTTTATATAGAAGGTCTCACTGTGTGGCTCAGGCTAGCTGTGCACTCATGATCTTTATGCCTCAGCCTCTTGGGTGCGGGGACTACAGGCATGTGCTAACACACCTGGCTCAGTGTATTTTTTGAGTGTTAGAACATTTGTGATGATGTCCAGGGCTTTAAATTCAGTTGTTTTAAACTTTGTATGTTGATGCATTGAGTAACTTTAAGGAAAATTGTGTTTAAAACATGAATCCTGTGCAAAAGGAAAAGCTAATTTGAGAAAAGGCTAATCTGAAGATGGGTAAAAATAAAACTGAAAGCAAATGTAGGGCAAATGCCCTTGCTTAAGACAGCACACAGAGAGTGAAAGATGGCTTCCATCACTGAAGGATATCATCCTTTGTGTGTGAGTTTTCCAGATAAACATTTCTTTGACATTGATTTAGCTTAAGTTTATATCATATTTTTAGACTAAATATTTAATCAAGAAGTATTATAGTTGGGATGAGTGATGTTTGTATCTTTTAGAATTTATGGTATATACATGGATTTAACAGGCTTGGAAGCTATCAAAGCAATTGAAAGATGTGTGGTATTTATATGTTGGGGAGGAGTTAAAGTTCCTTGACTGGGGAAAACTAAAGAAGAGCTAGATATTAGACCTATTATTAGGAAGTTGAAAAAACTATTGATATGTCAGCAGGACGGTGGTGTACTATAAATGAAATTAGAGAACACTTCTGTTGTTGATAGACTCACACCACTGGTAGAAGCCAGGGAATGCGGCTATAGTAGATGTGGTTCTTATAAAGGTAGCATCCAATACATGGTAGGAGCACTACAGTGATAGCTGATAGCTGATCGCTGATGATGAAAGAAAATATTTGTTGTTGTTAGGTGCCGTCGAGTCGGTATCCGACTCATAGCGACCCTCATAGGGTTTTCAATGGCTAAGTGCTTCGGGATTGCCTTGGGAGTGGATTGCCAGGCCCTGCTCCCATTTTTGCGGTGCTGGGAATTGAACTCGGGGCCTCAGAGACTGCAGCGCAGCGCTCTACCCACTGAGCTAAATCCCAGCCCGAAAGCAAATATAGTGCTTATTTTCTTTGCTGGTGAGAATTGGAGACTAGAGCCAATAAGTGCAGATACTGGCTTCTGAGAGATACAGAAGTGAAAGTCACTACTTCTCTACCTAATAGGAAAACATTTATAGGCTGGAGGTGGGAGGGAGAGGGACAGTGACAGAAAATGGAAAATAATTTAGTGGATGTAAAGAATAAGGGTGGGAAAGACCCTAAAGACCTCTACAATGCAAACTTCAAAACATTAAAGAAAAAATAGCAGAAGATACTAGAAGATGGAGTGACCTCCCTTGCTTATGGATCAGAAGAATCAGTATTGTGAAAATGGCTATACTACCAAAAGCGATTTTGAAATTCAATGCAATCCCCATCAAAATTCCAATGACATACTTCACAGAAATAGAAAAAATGTCCTAAAGTTTGTGTGGAAGCACAGAAGACCATGTATAGTCAAAATAATTCTAGACAGCAAAAACAGTGCAGGAAGTATCATAATACCTGACTTCAAACTATAATACAAGGCCATAGTGGCAAAAACAGGTGGGTACTGGCACAAAAATAGGCCTGAAGATTAATAGAACACAGTTGAAGACCCAGAGATATACCCACGCAACTATAGCTACCTGATGTTTGACAAAGGGGTTAAAGATGTGCATTGGAGAAAAGATAACCTTTTCAACAAATGATGCTGGAAAAATTGGATTTCCACATGTAGAAAATTGAAAATAGACTCATATCTCTAAATCTGCATGAGAATCAACTCAAAATGGATCAGAGACCTCAACATAAAACTAGAAACCGTTAATTCTACTAGAAGAAAAGATAGGGAACACACTCCAATACACAGACGTAAGAGAGTACTTCCTTAACAAGACTCCAGTAGCCTGGGAAACTGGACCAAGAATTGACAAATGGGATTACATAAGACTAAAAAGCTTCTGTACAGCAAAAGAAACAACAGAGTAAAGGGAGAACCCACAGAATGGGATAAAGTCTTTGCATCCTGTACATCTGTCAGGACTAATTTCTAGAATATACAAAGAACTTAAGAAATCAAGCATGAAATTAGCAAATAACCCAATAAATAAGTGATCAGTGGAACTGAACAGACAGTTCTCAAGAGAAAAACTATGAATGGCCAATAAACACATGAAAAAATGCTCAATATTTGTAGCCATTAGGGAACTACAAATCAAAACAATACTGAAATTCCATCTTACTCTGCTAAGAATAGCCAAGATTAACATAACAAATAATAACAAATGCTGGTGAGAATGGGGAGAAAAGGGAACATTCTTACACTGCTTGTAGAACTGCAAATTAGTTCAACCACTTTGGAAATCAATATGGAGGTACCTTAGAAAACTAGTAGAATTACCATATGACCCAGCTATACCTTCCTAAGAATATACCCAAGTGAAGATAAGTCATAGCACAGGGACACCTGTGTGTCCATATTTAATGCAATACTCTTCACAATTACAAGAGTATGGAATCAACTTAGATGTGCATCAACAGAAGGGTGGATTGAAAAACTGTGGTGTAGGTACAAAATGAAATATTAGTAGTAAAGAAGAATGAAATTATGTTATTTGCAGCAAAATGGATGGAACTGGAGATTATTTTAAGTGAATTAACCCAGAGTCAAAAAGAGAAATAACATGTTCTCATTCATATGTTAGAGGTAAATCTAACTTAACGGGAAAAAATTGCATATATCGTTATGTAAAAATGTACGGTCATGCTTATCTAACAATGTAAAATACAAGAGGACCCAATAGGAAGGGGGAGGGGACCAGTGGCTGGGAGCAGAGGTTGGGGAAGGAAGGAAGCGGAGGGTAGACAATGCAGAGAGGCAAAAGGGGAGAGGAAAACCACAAAATACAGGATGCATCTATATGAATATATGAAAAAAAGGAGAAGGAAAAAAATCATCAATGAGAGTATAACTTACAATTGCATATGATTCTCATTGCGTGTTAATACTTTTTTACTTCTTTAGTTCATAGTGTTCTATAAATTATGTAGAGTGATGAATGTATAAACAAAACTCATTTAATAGTTGTACAATGGATGTAGTAAATGACTTATTACTCTGTACCCTACCAACATTTAATTTTTTAGAAAAAGAATAATGGTGAGAATACAGGAAAAAAAATTTTAAACTGTTAGAAAGTTGACACTTTTTGCATATCTGGTGAGAAGTAGGTATTAGGGTAGCCAGAGTGAGAGTAATAAGTATTATCATCATAAGTCCTTGAAGGTGGCTCTTCTACTGCTAAAAAAAAAAAAAAAAAAAGAGTTGAGGTCTTATAGTGCTTGTGGGGATAGATCCTCAACTGTTGGAAGACAGTTATAACATTCTCAGCATGATTATGTTTTAATACAAGAAAGTCTTAACTCAGAAGTTCCATTTCACTGGAATGATCTTATGAGAAATCTTTGCCTTTCCCAAATCTCACCAACTCTAGCTTATACCTTAACTTGCAAATATGAGCTCAGTCCTTTAATTTAAGGCTTTGATCCCCTTTGCAATAGAGATAACAAGCCATTATCAGGGCAAAAGAAAGTGAGGGAGCAGGCTTAAAGAAGGCACAGTGAAAGCACAGTGGAGGGAACAGAGTGCTTATTGGGGTGGGTTTGGGTAGGTCTCATAGGAAGGAAAATAAAAATGAATCATAGAACTTAAGAGCCAGAAAACATTTTAGTTATCCTTCTCATTTCACAGATAAGGAAACTTGAAGTTCAGAACTGTGAAGGGGAAGTGAGGCCGTCATTCCCTCCTAGGTAAACTTTGCCTTAGAGGATTTATTATGAAGGGGCAAACTCCGCTATTATAGTGAAGAATCTTAAAGACACGAATGTAGGCTTTTGTTTCTCTTTTAAGGAAACATTCTAGTTCAGCAGAGTAGCTCTGCTCCCGGTGGCCAGGCAGCAACTGAGGCCCCATCAAGCCACTACTTAGCCATTCCCTTAGGGCATAGCAGGCACTTGACTCGAGTTCCCTTGGTAAGGATTTGGTCACCTGCCCTCATGTGCCTCTGAGAAGTACTTCCACATGCAGTCTGGCTAGGCAGTCATTTCTCTGGCTACAGTTTTATTACAGCAGTCTCCCCTTTATCCATGATTCCCTTCACATGGTTTCAGTTACCTACCATCAATGTAGTGAGAAAATACTAAATGGAAAATTCCAGAAATTAACAACTCATAAGTTTTAATTAACTTGTTAGAGTAATGTAATTATTCCATTTTATTATTTTCATTGTTAATCTCTTACTGTGCCTAATTTATAAAGTAAACTTTATTATAAGCATGTATGTATTTATAGGCTGGGTATCCCTTATTCTAAATGCTCAGGCCTAGAAATGTTTTAGATTTCAGGTTTTTTGTTGTTGTTGTTGTTGTTTTTTAAGGATTTTGCATTGTTTACAGATATACAATGAGATATCTCAGGAATAGGATCTGAGTCTAAAAAATGAAGTTCATTTATTGTACATATAACTTGTACATATAGCCAAAATGTCATTTAATAAATTTTTTCCCCAATGCCAGAGGGCTGAAACCCAGGGCCTTGGAGATGCTAGGCAAGTGCTCTACCACTGAGCCACACCTACAGCCCGATATACCTATTTTTAGTGAGTTTTGACAATGGTGTGTGACATGAGGTCAGGTGCGGAATTTTCCAATTGTGGCATTATGTTGGTGCTCAAACATTTTGGATATTAAAGAATTTCAGATTTTTAGATTAGGAATCTCAACCTATACAAGAAAAAAGGACCATATATTCTTGAATCTAATCCTCATCCTTTCAACAGTTTTTTTTGTAGTTGTTCTTGTTAGGTGCTGTTGAGTTGCATAGAGACCCTCATAGGGTTTTCAGTGGCTGATTATTTTGGGATTGTTTTTGAGAGTGGACTGCCACATCCTTCTCCCATTTTTGCGGTCCTGGGGATTGAACCTGGGTCCTCAGAAAGTGCAGAGCAGCACTCTACCAATTAGCTAATGCCTAGCCCTTCAACAGTTTTCAAGGGCTACAAATGTGGATTACAATCGTGTGTGGATTGGACTCACAGTTGAGAGCTCTGTACTGGGAATATATGAAGGTTTCAGTGCCATCTGTGATTTCAGGCATCCAGAGAACATCTTGGAATTATCCCCTCTGGGTAAGGAAGGACTATTTACTGTGTTACACATAGGAGAAGTGGGGGAACACATTTGGATACACAGTGAACAGTCCTTGCCACAGAATCCAACCAGAATTATGGACAGGTTTTTGTCTACAGCTTTGGCTTTTCAGAAATCTATGGCCATATCATGTATTTTCTATCTAGGTTCTAATGTGCCCTTAAAGTAGATCTAATTTATCTCATTTGGCAGGTCATAAAAGTACCTTTCCTGTTAAGGACTTTTATTGATACCCAAATCATACATAGAAAAAAGCATCATCTCACTGGTCATAATGTGCAGACTGCCCAGGACCACATTGTATCTGCCATTGAGCTCGTGTTAACATATCCAGTGCTGGAAGTGTGATTATGACAGGACAAGGGTACAACTTAGTAATGCATTTTTGCTCTTTTTACTGGGATCATTAAAAGAAAATAGCTGTTAGGATTTGGAAACTTGTTATGAATGTTAAATGAGATAATACATATAAAGCACTTACATATTTTGTTAAGAAATATGGAAGGACAGTCCTTGGAACTGTCCTCTGGAATATCTTGTCATTAGAGCTAAGAATACTGTCATAAACAAAATATTGTCTCTGTCCTTGAGAAACTCCCAGCCCATGAAAGAATACACTTGAATGAGCAGCATTAGTGTCCTGTGGCAGTAAAACATGTCCATAGCAGTAAATACAGCTATGGGAACAGAAACAAAAGGCACCCAGCCCTCCAATGGTTGATGCTATACAATAGGTAGGGGTTTGCCAGCAAAGAGACACTAGCGTATTATCCACTAAGGGGCCTCATCGCAGGACTTTGAATACCCCTTTTTAATTTGGTCCCTCCACTTCTCCACTGTCATCTTTCAGTATTCCACTCATCAGGGAAAAGATTGAGATTTTGCTTTCAAGAGAGAATTTCCCTCCACTTTGACATTTAAAGTTAGTGCCAACACACCAGAAAAGAAAGTGATCTTGAAGATAAAATGATCACAGGGAAGTTTGGAGGTGATTTTGCTTTTAAAGTTTTAAATAGGAAATTGTTGCAGCATTTAACAATTTAATATTGTTAGATACCCCACCATCTCATGAACATTTTAATCAATTCAGATACATTGTTTTCCCAAGGAAGAGTATCCATTGCCTCTTTTGCTCATACTGTACAAGGGTGACTTTAGGAAGCATGCTGAAGAATACTAGTCATGATCATCAAAAAAGTAGTCTTGCCTATATTATGAGTATTGTTTAGATGATCAAGCTATACTTCCTCTGTCATCCTTAATCATATCAACACATTCCTGAGAATTCTCAGAACTATGTTTAAATGTGGGTCTATGTGATTTCAGTCATCTTTTACTATATGGAAGCTTATTTGCTCACTAATTAAAAAGAAACTGTTCGCCCTAGCCATCATCATTCTGAAGACAGCAGTACCCAGAGAGCTATCTGTAGGCAAAGCAAACATGACTAACTTTTGCAAAGGGACCATTTATTATCTTAAACCTAAGAAAACTTGCTGGCTATTATAGAACTAAGTGGTAAGAGATGCTCCTGTAGCTGTTTCATATCTTACCCAGAAAATTTTCAAGATGTATGTGTACAGGCACATATAGCTGCCTCCCAGTGATCATGGCAAAGAACAAACATGAGCCTCAAGTATATGTCTGAGCAATGACTTCAAAATTGGACATACACACCCAACTACTCATTTATAAAAAATGTCCTCAGTAAAGGCAATTAAATCTTCATCTAAAAGAATGCAAACTTAGAAAATGCCCAAAATTTAAAGTCATTTTTAATTGAAAAGGCAGGATTCAGAGACAGAATAACTACTACAGAAAGAAGCCTATTGAGTTTGCACAAATACCCAACAGGCTTCACCACAGATACAGACAGTCTGTCCAACAAAACAAGGAAACAAAGAGCCCTGGAGCAAAAGGTGAGAAAATTGAATTCTAGTTTTGGCTTCACCAAAAACACTTTGTGGTTTTGGGAGCAAGATCTGTTTTAGCTCCTGCAGGTTCCTACTGGGTCTGTTTTAAAGGAGATTGGATCTAGATGAACTCAGTGTTCCCTCCCAGCTTCTCTCCTTAATGCTTGAGTGGGAATGGAAAGCGCCTGCTCAGATCAATCCTATCAAACTTCTCTCAGCTCAGCAATTGCATTTATCTAGCAAACATTTGTTGAGTGCCAGGGCAAGTTACTGCAACACAGGAATGAGACACTTTCTAGTCGTTACAGACCCAAATAGACCCTTCCTAGCAGAATTCTGGGCTGGGATTTGGCTCAGTGGGTAGAGTGCTGTGCTGCAGTCTCTGAGGTCCTGAGTTCAATTCCCAGCACCACAAAAATGGGAAAAGGGCCTGGCAATCCACTCCCAAGGCAATCCCGAAGCACTCAGCCATTGAAAACCCTATGAGGGTCGCTATGAGCCGGATACCGACTCGACGGCACCTAACAACAACAACAAAGCAGAATTCTAATGGATATGTGGGAACTCATCTTAAATCTTCTCAAATTTTCAGGCTTTCCCATTTTAATTGTACTCTTTGAGTGTCCCTGCCATTTTTACTGCAGGACATTCACTGCAGTTTCACCTAGACACCTCTCTTCCACATTTATGTTACTATCTGTTTGTCAACTCAACCTCAAACAGAAATACTTGGCAGGGTGATGAACATTCACGTGACTACAGGCTTTTAAATGAGATTTTCCATTCCTGTGTGTGCATGCCAAGACTCAGAAGAAGTCATTCAGTCATCCAATTCCAAGGAAAGCCCTTCCAAGCACTCTTTGATAGATGAGTCTATCACGCAGCCCAACCACACCTGCAACCATCATTTTTTAGGATAGTGGTACCTCATTTCAGATTCAATTTTACTTTTCCCTTGACATGGCCACAGTTCCTAAGTTCCTAAGTTCCTGTTAGAATGAAAGTAATACCCAGCTGGGCGAGGTGGTACATGCTTGTAATCCCAATGACTCGGGAGGCTGAGGCAGGAGGGTTGCAAATTTGAGGATGGAGGCAAACTGCATAATTTAGTGAGACCCTGACGCAAAATAAAGAACATTAAAAATGAGCCCAGTGATAGGGCACTTGCAAGATATGTGCAAGGCCCTAGGTTTAACTCTCAGTTACCTCAAAATGTGTGTGTGTGTGTGTGTGTGTGTGTCTCAAGTTGGTGTCCAACTCATAGCGACCTTAAGTACAACAGATGAAGCACTATTGTGCTTCTCTGCTATTCATAGGGTTTTCAGTGACTTACTGTTTTTTGGGAGTGGGCTGCCAGGTCCTTCTCCCAAGCCTATAGCGCCTGGTGTTCCCAGGCAATATCCCATCCAAGGCCTGACCAGATCCCATCCTGCTTAGAATCCAAGATCTGGCAGGTTTGGGTGCCACAGTGGTAGGGCTGAAAGCTACACACACACACACACACGCACGCACGCACGCACGCACGCACGCACACACACACGCATGCACTCTCACACACGCACACACGCACACTCACACACACTCACACACACGCACACACGCACACGCTCTCACACACACGCGCACACACACACACACTCTCACACACACACACACACACACACACTCTTTACGTCAATGTTCTTTTTCTGGTTTGGTTTGGTTTCTTTTGGAGGTCTCTGTTCCTTGCCTTACATCCTAGTTATCCTGGAAACAGCCATCAACCTGAAATGACAGGAAGTGAAAGGTCTTCCCTGTTTATTACTCAGGAAAAGCTGTTGTTCCCATACAGATTCTAATCCCTGATATCCACAGGGGGGCAGCATTGCTTTGAGTGAGATCTAAATTCTCTCCACCCCAGCAAACACTCCCACCCCCATTATAAAATTTACTTCTAGGCCAATCACACTAATCCCAATATTTTCTTCACTGAGTGTTCTAAAACACACTCAATTATCTTGGAAGACTGCATATAAGTTGCTTAAGTGGGCATTATAGTATCTGCTTATTAATTTTGTTTACATTCAAGACACATGCAGAGTTAGTTTCAATACAAGATTATTTCAGGCCTACGTCTTCAACAGGGAAGCTACTCAACCCACCCCGGGGATATTTCTACTCTTGTGATAATATTTCCAGAGAAAATGTGAAACTATTTCATATCTTAGCAAAACAGAACCATAAAGGAAGATGGGAAAGTCTTTGGAAAAGGAGGGCTAATACTTACTCCCCATGCCTGAAATAATTTTCAAAGCAGATGGCTCCTTTAATTCCCTTTGATTGGTAAGTGGGAGTCCATGATGGTTGCTATTTTGACTATAAAGGAGGAAAAGATTTTTAAAGAAATACACCAGAAGGGAAAAACTTGCAAATCCAAAGCAGTTTTAGGTCTCTACTTATTAGATTCATGAATCGGTATGTATTTAAGTGCTGTACCACTGTGGCATCCGATCCCGCCAGATCTTGGAAGCTAAGCAGGGTTGGGCCTGGTTAGTACTTGGGTGGGAGACCGCCTGGGAACACCAGGTGCTGTAGGCTTGAGAGAAGGACCTGGCAGCCCACTCTCAAAAAACAATCAGCCATTGAAAACCCTATGGACAGCAGAGAAGCACAGACAATAGTGTTTCTCCTGTTGTACATAGGGTCACATGAGTCAGACACCGACTCGACGGCACCTAACAACAATAGTAGTGTTACCTCCAGGATTATTTAGATATATGCCCATTTTCACCCTTGTTCAAAATGTTCATTCTTCTAACAAAAAACACTTCTCACTTACCACAGAAAGGTGATGTTTAGGTGTTGGAGAGAGTATAGATATTAGTAAGACACAGCCTAAGTTCTGTAAAAAGCTCACAGTCCATGGGGTTGATAGAATATTTGCATGAGTAATGGAGATTAACATCACAAGGGTTGTTAACAAACCATATGTGATTTCAGAAGAGAGAGCTGTTTTCCAGCTTGATGACTGGGAAGGCTTCAAGATAGAGGTGAAAATAAAGGCATTTATAGCACCTTTATTTTCCGTAAAAATATGGTCGTATTCAGGCTGGAATATAGGAGTTATGGGGTAAGCCGCTGTATATACTATCTTGGAAATTCCCTTCACTGACTTGCATTATTTCTTTTTTGAAGTTGCATAGTGATGATAGCCTGAAAATTACTAGTGGGAATATATTATCACAAAAACCTCTTTACATTTAATATGTTCTGGTCAGGACCCTGACTATATATGCTAATTAAGTAAAACTGCACTTGGATTAAAACTACAGGGGAGAGGCAGGTTAGTTGATTTGCTTGATTTGTTTTTATACTTTATATTTAAGAAAGGTTTAATATAAAAAAATCTGTTTCTGATAATCCTATAACAAACACAAGGGTCAATGTCATTAAAGTCATTAGTTCATGCATTAGGAATCTTTCAATATTGATAGAAAAGAATTGTAAGATTTCCTTCCTTCCTGCCTGCCTTCCTTCCTTCCTTCCTTTCTTTCCTCCTTCCTTCCTTCCTTCTGCTGGGGATTGATTTCAGAGTCTTGAGCATGCTAAGCATGTACTCTACTATAAGCCATACCCTAAGCCCCTAGGTGTCTTCTTTAATATTAATTTGGCATTTATGAGAGGAAAATACGTTTATAGTGTATTTAATGTTTTTAAAGATGTCCTAAATATTACCAATCAAGTGTTCCTTACCAGTCAGCATATCTACCACCAGATTTCAAAACTGTGTGTCCATTTGGCCACAGAAACTTTTTAGTCTGGTCTTGCGAAATGTTTTCTGTTGTAGCATAACTACAGAAAAGATAGTGTAAATTAGTGAAGAAATACAGATTGTTCACAATATTTTTCTTTAGTATATCAAGACCTGTTACTGGGTCATAAAAACAGTTGTTTTTAGAAAGAGTCTTGCTTTGTAGGCTATGCTGGCCTCAAACTTTTGACTTTCCTGCCTTAGCATCTTGAGTGTTAGGATTATAAATGTATGTCATACTCTGCATAAAATCAATTTAATGGGTCTTATTAAGCATATCTTTTAATGCAGATGACTGGAGTAGCCTATGGAGGGTAAAATGGAATTGAGTAGCATAGAGTACGGAGCATATTATAAGGACAAGTATTATTTCATGAAACTTTGTGCATGTGTATTTCTGTGGATGAATTATCTGGGCTGTTGTGTAAATTGTATTGCTTACTGTGACCAGTAGTTTGAAAAGCATTATTTCAGAGAAATGCCAATTTGTCTTGAAACTTTATGTAGTAAGTGGAATTAAATCAATAGCTACTGACCTGGAGGACCCATCCAAGTCCCAGTATCAGTGACTAGAAAAAAATTATATGAATTTACTATATGATGGAAGTAAATACAGTTGGCCTCTGTATCCAGGGGTTCCACCTCCACATTCCACCAACTGTGGCTGGAAAATATTTGAGAAAAAACAAGGCATTTGTATTGAACAAGTACAGGTTTTTTTTTTTTTCCTTGCTGTTATTTCCTCAATAGCACAGTATGACTATTTACATAGCATCTATATTTTATTAGGTATTATAATTAATTGATGTAATTTAATTGAGCTTGAGAGAGTGATAAAGCCAGAAAGAGCAAGGTGAAGAGACAGTGACTTTTGTGTATGTAGGGAGATATGCAGTTTAGGTACAAATTACTACCCCATTTTATATAAGGGAGTTGAGCATCCACAGATATTGGTATCTGTGAGGGCTGCTAGAACTGGTCCCCTGTGTATACTGAAGGGTGCTATAAATGTTTAAAGTTCTCAGTTCTCATCAGAAATATGTTCCAGTACATAGACATTCCCAGGAAGCCTAAACAACCAGAAAAGGGAAGGATCTATGAGGTGCCTGTAGTCGTGCCACTGTGGTGTCTGATCCCGTCAGATCTCAGAAGCTAAGCAGGGTTGGGCCTGATTAGTCCTTGGTTGGGAGACTGCCTGGGAACACTAGATGCTATAGCCTTGGGAAGAAGAACCTGGCAACCCATTCCCAAAAAACAATCAGCCATTGAAAACCCTATGAATAGCAGAGAAGCACTGACAATAGTGTTAATGTCTGTTGTACATAGGAGCCCTATGAGGCAGACACCACCTAACAACAACTACTAACAGCTTCTACCTATTTTCTTCTAAATTATTTATTTACCTGGTAAAAGAAGTTTGTAACAAGAGGTCCACTGGAGTGAATGTCTGGTCCTTCACGTTTTGACAGTTTGGTTGGCATTACTCACTGCTTCTGTATGGCCAAGCCTGTTTCCCCTGAAGGAGCTGGAACTAGTGGGATGTTCTGACTAGGATCCAAGCAGGAAAAGGGGGCCTAGGCAACTGGGAAAAGGAAAAAATGGCAGAACCATACAAAACGTTGAAAATCTGGGGACAAAATGGAAAATGGACATCACTGTCCTTCCTAAATGCTGAGGCTGAGAACATGGAGAGTGGAGATGGGTCCAGAGCCAAAGCTTGAAGCCAGGAGTGATCAGTATAGTCACCCACTGGAAGTCTGTCAAAAGCCAGGGGGAAAGGAGGAAATATGCCCTCTCTCCAAGCCTCCCCAGTACTGTCCCTGGCCTGTCCCAAGAAATCACCTCAAAATCACCCCATCCCTCTGATCAGCTTCTTTGTACTGGTACAGTCTGGTTTGTAATATCAAGGGCAACCTTTTTTTTTTTTTTTTTTTAATTTTTCCCC
This sequence comes from Pedetes capensis, assembly GCA_007922755.1. Classification (NCBI taxonomy): domain Eukaryota; kingdom Metazoa; phylum Chordata; class Mammalia; order Rodentia; family Pedetidae; genus Pedetes; species Pedetes capensis. Next base: position 39,875 of record VMDO01005542.1, on the reverse strand, counting down.
TAATATTTGGTGGTTGAACCTAGGACCTCGCACATATTTTGCAAGTACTGTACCACTAAACACCTGGAGTCATACCACTGTGATGATGATAGTGTTTCGCCTCTTGTACATAGGGTCACTATGAGTCGGACACTGACTTGGCAGCACCTAACAACAACATGCTACTAAACTGCACCTGTAGCCCATTTTTATCTTTTATTTTGAGTCAAGGTCTCACTAAATTACGAAGGCTCCTTCTGGCCTCAAACTCACAATCTTCCTGCCCCCACGTCCCAAGTTTCTGGGATTACAGGCATACACCACCTCACGTGGTGTGACAGGGGAGTCTTGATCCACCATCTGGAACTGGTTCAGGGGCTTGTATGTGGGCCACTGCATATGCCTGACTCCTGTGCTCATGGGCCAAAATCCAATTAGTAAACACAAGTCATTTATATTGATCTTGTCATTTATTAAACATTTAGGGTGTGCCTGCTGTGCCATAGATTTCTATGTTATTTTTGACAAGAGCAATTGATATTTTCTTTTGTAGAACTAGGGAGGGCTGGGAATTTCAGTGAAGAAGGTTTAAGTAAGTTTTCCTAGAACTATGGATTTTACTGCTTAGCCTGCTAAGGTAGGCTGTTGTTTGAGACTGACCCATTCTTGTCACCCTCAATGGTTGTCCTAATGGGAAGCAATTTATGCCCCACATTTACTGTGGTGCATACTTAAGGCATAAGGTTCTACAAAGCTTCCCTTCTGTTCTTAATAGCTGAGAGTATCAGAGAAAGGAGTGAGGGCTAGGTACAGCTATTTTCATTTCTCGGAATAATGGTCAATCTTTTGATCCTTTCACTCTGAGGTCCCGGGTTTGATCCTTAGCACCAGGAATCCCATTCCTGAAACAATACCAAACCCTATGAATAGCAGAGAAGCACTGCCACAGTGCCCTGTGTGGCGCAGTGTCGAGAATGTTTTGTTCTGTTGTACACACGGTCTCTATGAGTCAGACCCAACTTGCACCTACCATTACTCTACTATCATTGTGTGGGTTTTAGATTGTCAGTACCTTAAAATGGCATCTTTTGAAAAAGATACTAGTTGAATTGCAAGGACATACAGATTTGAATGAAAAGGTGACTATCAAAATCATCCACTGAAAAATAGCAGCCAAATGCTGATTCTTTTAGTAGCTCTTTCACTTGGATTTTATTTCATCTTAACATTAGTGGGCTGAACCTCTGGATCAGGAACCTAGAGCCTAGAGAGGTTAAAAGACTTACCAAGCTGGAGACCAGGCTGAGAGCTAGGCTCCCAAGTGTCCCTTGCTATCTCATATGGTCCTACTAGCTCTAAACGTGAGGAATGTTCACTAGCATCTTAAACATATTGCACGTTTTGAATGATAATACTTTAAAAAAAAATCCTCACCCATTGATAATATCCAATATGGCTTAGTAGAAAAATCATGGACTTTGTAGCCTATTTCTCATTCAAATCTCTGACGTTTGTTCAAATGTTGATCTTCCCAGGTCTGCCCTTAAGTTTCAAAATTTGCCAGTTTTCTTCATGATGCCTGAGTGATCCCCCATCTCACTCCACCCCCACTTCCTTTATTTCACTACTAGGAGCTGATTTTGTACAATTTCAATATTTCTGTTACTTGTGCTTACTTATTTACTTATTTATTTTTTCTCTTTTTTTGGTGGGGGGAGGGGAGGGGGAGGTTTTGCTGTATAGCCCTGACTGGTCTGGAACTCACTATGAACTCTAGTCTGGCTTTGAAATCTCAACAGTCCTCCTGCCCTAGTCTCCCAAATGCTGGGATTATAAGCATGCACCATCCCCAGTTTGTTAGTTGTATTTAAAGGTGCTTATTTATGTTGTGCTTATCCTTGATCCCACTTGGTTGTTAGCTTCTGAGAGAGATGTTTTTTAACTTCCTTCTGTACATTCAGAGCTATATTCTGTACGTTGTAGGACATTAATACTCTTTAATATTTTTTTCTTTGACTGCCCAAATTTACTAATGAAGTCATATTGAAAATGTTTTAGAAAAAATATTTTATTTAAAATGCTGAAAAGTCATTCAGTAAATTTTTCTTCAGCTAAAGAGTAGAGAAGAAGAAAACTCTTCTCTGGAACAAAATATTTACACTTTGTAACTTAACACCTCACAGTCAATCCGCAGTTTTTGATGGGTGTAATTTTTTTTGGTCAAAAGATGCTTAATCCTTCATAAATTTTATACTACTGTTTCTACCTATTGTATTAATTACTATCATCTGATCATTATCCAAAATTAATTTTAAAAAAAATTAAAAGGGTAAAAAGCCCGTTGTTTCTCAGGCTTATTAATGCAAAGTGTAATTGAGCACTTTGCAGTTCTCAGAGGTGTGTGTCTTTTAAGCCAATTCACATATATTTGGGTGAATTTTTTGGACGGATGCTTTAATTCAGTTGGTAGAGTGCTGCTCTGCACTGTCTGCAGCCCTGGGTTCAATCCCCAGCACCGCAAAAATGAGAGAATGTTGTGATAATCCGCTCCCAAAGCAACCCCAAAACAATCAGCCATTGAGAATCTTGAATATGAATAGCAGAGAAGCACTGGTGTAGTACTCAGCATGGCACAATGTCAGAGTTTCGTTCTGCAGCCTTACCACCCTAGCATCTCATCCCATCAGATCTTGGAAGCTAAGCAGGGTTGGGCCTGATTAGTACTTGAATGGGAGACTGCCTGGGCACACCAGGTACTGTAGGCTTGGGAGAAGGACCTGGCAACCCACTCCCAAAAAACAATCAGCCATTGAAAACCCTGTGAATAACAGATAAACACTGACAATAGTGTTTTGACTATTGTACATAGGGTCACTATGAGTCGACACTGACGCCTAACAACAACACTAATGAGTCAGCCCCGACTTGATAGCATCTAACAACCAATAAGACACTGATTTTTTTAAACAGACAGTAAACATTGTGTTTAAAAGTGTCAAGACCTTGCCGGGCACCATGGCGCATGTCTGTAATCCCAGCAGTTTGGGAGGCGGAGGCAAGAGGATTTAAGTTTGAGACCAGAGGCAGTCTGTGTAATTTAGCGAGACCCTGTCTCAAAAGTTAAAAAAATGGGCTGGGGGTGCAGCTCAGTGATCCAGCACTTGCACAGCATACAAGTGTGATGCCCTGGGTTCAATCCCCAGTAATGCAAAAAAAAAAAAAGGTGCCAAGGCCTTGTTCTAGCACACACTGTCAAAAGTAATAACACTGGCAGTAGAGCAAGGATAAAAGAAATCACTGAAACCTGCAGACAATACATGGAACGTTTTAGCCAAGCGTTTACTCCAGGTTTCAGTAGACATGCTGTCTAGTAGATGCATACACCAAAGCAGAGTGCTTTGAGTTCTCTATGTTTGTTTTCCCTGCTCACTTTTCACTGTGTTGGCCAGTCCTTTGGAAGAATAGGGAAGAAATGCAGAGACAGAATAAATCTACTCACAGAGTATTAATTAGTCTCCCATTAACTGAGAGTGTTTGTAGAATTATTTTTTAAGCACTTCAAATAGCAAGAAAAGTATGTCTTCATCTGCAAATGAGGACTATTTCACAATAATTTTATTAGTTTAAAATAACAGATGCATGGTATTACAACCTCTGGAAAGGCATTTTTATCTGTGTGCAGTGTCTGAATAAATAACTGCCCTGACACTAAAAATTAAGTGAATGAATTAGGCCATTCTACTCTTCCCTATGTTTCATTCTGTGTGCTGTGGAAAGAAAGAAAATAGATGCTTTCTCCATGTTTTTGTTTCTTTATTTAAAACAAAAAGGAAAACTTAGCAACCAAGTATCTAAGAATTATGAAAAAAAGGCAGATAAAGAAAAAAATTAACCTTAAAGACTATGACAAATTTATAGGACCTAATTTTAACTGTTTTCATATCCATATGCTTTGTCATACATTACAAATTCCCTAAACATGAATTGTTAGTAAATGTACCAAAACTCTTAACTACACATAGGAAAATTGGAATATTGCCAATTTTGATAAGTATTTACCTACTAGAGAAGTTTCTTAACTTGCCTTTTATCAATCTTCTCATCTAGAAAATAGAAATCAGAGATAGCATGAAAATTTTTTGCTATTATACATACACCAAGGGTTGAAAAGTAGTCCACAGGCCAAATCCAGTCCCCAATCCATAACTGTGTAGTTCACAAGCTAAAATTGTTTTTTACATTTGTGAATGATTGAAAACAATCAAAGTAAGAATAATACTTCATGATACATGAAAATCATATGAAATTCAAATTTCAGCTTTTAAAACAAAATTTAATTTATTTTCATGGTATTTGTCTTTTATTAGTGTAAAAGTTTAAATTATATAATCACAGCATAAGTTCAAGAGATCTGGTGTACAGCATCATGACTATAGTTAACCATGACATTTTGTATTTAAGAAAAATGAAAACGAGTGGATGTTTAATGTTCTCACCAAAAGAATAACTGCATGAGATAATGCATTTGTTAATTAACTAGATTTAATCATTTCATATATACTTCAGAACATCATGTTGTACATGATAAGTACATATAACTTTATCTGTCAATAAAAACTAAAGTAAAATTATGAGCAGCTGTCAAAACAAAATTTTATTAGAGTCCACACACACTCATTTATTTATGTATTGCCTATAGATGATTTCTTCCTACATCAACAGAGTTGAATAGTTATGACAGAGACAGTACAGCCTGCAGAATCTCAAATATTTACTCTCTGGCCATCTACAGAAAAGCTTGTTGTTGTTGTTGTTGTTGTTGTTGTTGTTGTTGTTGTTATGTGCCGGTCAAGTCAGATCCAACTCACAGCCACCCTGTGGACAACAGAAGAAAACATTCATCAACACTGTGCCATGTCCAGCATTATTGTCAGTGCTTCTTTGCTATTCACAGGGTTTTTAATGGTTGATTGTTTGGGGAGTAGATTGCCAGGTCCTTCTCCCTAGCCTGCAGCACCTGGTATTTCTAGGCAGTCTCCCATCCAAGGACTAACCAGGCTAACCCTGCTTAGCTTCTGAGATCAGGCTGGATCAGATGCCAGGATGCTATGGCTGCAGACCACAGAAAAGCTTACTACCCCTTTCATATACTGAAATGCTCCAAATAACAATATCTGGTGTATATTTCCACTAAACAATAAATGTTAGTTATAAATATTGTTAAAATTTATGTAAAATAAATATTCATATAGTCAGAATTATGTTAGATTCTAAAAAGTTTCATTATGTAATATTGCTGAAAACAAGAAAACTAAAGAACTATATGTCAAATCATTATTATTTAGAAAGTCTTATGAATACAGTGTATCTGAATCATTTAAAAGGACTTACATTCAGAATATTTTATATATCCTTAATGTGAAAACTTTAAACCAACAGGTTATATCTCCTTTCTCCTTAATTTTCTTGTTATTCAATCAGTTTACTCTGACTCTTTCAGTGTCAGACCTACTCTGATTCCCTATCTTATTTTTCCATTTTTATCTATTGTCTCTTTCTTAATGGAAATTCTAGCTGTATGCCTGTAGTCTTTGGAGGGTTGAGGAGAGGGAAGGAGAAAAGAGTGAATGAGAAGAACCTGAGTATGTACATAATCATGAGCACATCAAGCCCAGTGGTACCTGCTGAGCAGGGATCAAAAATGTCATCCATACAAATTTTTAGAGCTTATCTCTGTGGATACAAGGCAACCCAAATTTTTATCCTGCTGATATCACCCTGTTAGCAAAAGAATCAGCCACCCATGTCTCTGGGCCACCGTGACCTGTCTATAAAAATATTTGTTTTCTCCAGACACAGACTTCCCTGGTATAACACACCAGGAGTTTGTTCAGTTCAGTCCAGTATATGATATACGCATGACTGGATTGTGTGGGTAGATCAAGTGTTCCTGGGTATTTTTTGGGGTGTTCAGGTTTTCTAGCTCACTTGTATCATCTAAGCCTGTTTTCTTTTTAATCCCTTACCTCCACATCCCCAAAGCCTGTTTCTATTTCTCTTTATCCAAAGCCTCCAACAATGTGGCTAAGTCACTGTTCATCACCTGTAGGATCAGAAAGGGTCTGGGGTTTAGTTCGGTTGGTAGAGTGCTTGCTCTGTGCTCTCTGAGGCCCTGGGTTCAATTCCAGGCACAGCAAAAATGGGAGAAGGACCCGGTGGCCCACTCCTGAAACAATCCTGAAATGATCAGCCATTAAAAACCTTACGAATAATTGAGAAGCATTGAAGTAGTGCCATCGTGGTGCAGTATCAGGGAGTGTTTCATTCTGTTGCACGGAGGGTCGCTGTGAGTCGGACCCATCTCACCAGCACCTAACAACAACAGAATCAGAAAATAAACAAATGAAACCAAAAAAACTTGACATCCAAACACATTTGCTTCTTACTCCTAGCTCTTATTCAGGTAATACACTTTGCAAAATGCTTTTTCAGGTTGAGCTATGGCTTACCTTCCCCAGGTAGCTAATGTAAGAAATTGAGCTGCCTTTGAGGAAAAGACCTATTAGGAAACTGAAATTTGACTTTTGTGATAAAATAAAAGTATTTTCTAAGAGAGGTCTAACTAGTATCAAAGCTATTTTAATCTTACTTCAAACATCCCTTGAATAATTTCTTTGAAATACACAAAATGCACAATGATAAATTGGTAAGAGCAGTTAATAATAATGAATGACTTCACGTTGTTGTTGTTGTTGTTGTTGTTGTTGTTGTTGTTAGGTGCTGCCAAGTCGGTGTCCAACTCATAGCGACCCTATGTACAACAGGTGAAACATTATTGTGAGTGCTTCTCTGCTATTCATAGGGTTTTCAGTGGCAGATTGATTTTTGGGAGTGGGTTGCCAGGTCCTTCTTCCAAGCCTACCGCACCTCGTGTTCCCACATGGCCTCCCATCCAAGTACTAACCAGGCCCGACCCTGCTTAGCTTCTGAGATCTGATGGAATCGGAAGCCACAGTGCTATGGCTTCAGGCTCGCTGTATTAGCAATGCATACAAATTCATTTTAAAAGAGAAAAAAAAAAAAAAGTACAATTTTTATGGGCAGAAAAAAAATGAGCAGACAGTTCACAAAAAGGAAAGATACTGCAGGTTTGCAAGTTTTATAGAATTGTTCAACCTCCTATTTAGAGAAACTCAAACCTAAACAGTGAGCTATTGTTTTTTTTCACCTTGTGTACCATTTAATGCCACATGTAATTTGACATGAAAATATTTTGAAAGGGTAGAGCTCCCCTTTTAGAGGAAAGAGTAAAATGAGCAAGTTCACACATCACTATGGGTATGAGAATTTGGCCCTTGTAGAAAGCTATTTGGTACCCTCTAATCAAGAGCCTTTAAATTCACAGAATGCTTTGATATGCTGTTACATAGAAAATTTTAACAATGAAAGTCTTAAATTACAAAGTTGTAAATTTAGTGCTATTATGACACTACCCCCAACAAGTGTTTTTTACAATAATATAATTAAGCATACTCTAACTTTACAAAGCCTGCAGCCCTAGCCCTGTGGCATCTGATCCCATCAGATCTCCAAAGCTAAGCAGGGTCAGGCCTCATTAGTACTTGGATGGGAGACTGCTTGGGAACACCAGGTGCTGTAGGCTTGGGAGACAGACCCGGCAACCCACTCCCCAAAATCAATCTGCCATTGAAAACCCTATGAACAGCAGAGAAGCACTGACAGTAGTGTTTCCCATGTTGTATGTAGGGTCACTATGAGTCAGATACTGACTTGAGGGCACCCAACAACAACAACCTTACAAAGCAATTCAAATATTTATGAATTTTAAAACTGAAAAATGCTTATAATGTTGAGAACAATAAATAGGCTATATAATATTCTAATAAGGGTCTCAGTCCTTTAAAATTACAATAATATAGTAGCTGTAGGCCACCATGTAACTATTTTAATTTAATTTTAATTAGTTGTAATTAAATAAAATGTAAAATCATTTCTTTGTTTGCATTGGCTATATTTCAAGTGCTGAGTAGCTACTCATTATTGGTGGCTTCTAAATTGGACAACATAGGTACAAAATGATTTTCCATTATTTCGGAATTTCTTTTAGACAGCACTGATAAACCCCAAAACTATGCATGGTCCAGAGATGGAAAGAAAATAAAAATTAACCAAAAAACCTTAACAGTTTTATGTGGGCTATTTACCCATGGGAATTTTTCTTTTTAACTTTTAAAAAAACCTTAATATTAGCATATATTAATTACACAAAATAATGGGTTTCATCGTGACATTTTCATACATGCATATAAACATACATTGATCATTTTCACTCCCCACCTCTTATTCCCTTTCTCAGTCCCCCATCTCCCTCCTCTTCCTAATAGTCAACCATGGGAATTTTACCTTCTTACCATTTTTATTTAAAAAATTTTCCTTGACATTGCTATATGTTCTACAATGTATAAAAGCAATTGAACTTTAAGTAATTTTGTATGTAGCTATGAATACAAGTGTACTTTAGATAAGACCGATTTAACTTTGGGAGAAGGACCCAGCAACCCACTCCTGAAACAATCAGCCCTTGAAAACCCTATGAAGAGCAGAGAGGCACTGACAATAGTGCCCAGCGTGGCACAGCGTAGGGGAGTGTTTCATCTGTTGTTATAGGGTCTCTTGTACATAGGATCACTATGAGTCAGCCCTGACTTAGGGTACCTAACAATAGCAACAACAATCAAACTTTACTCTCCAGTTATTTTTGTTACTTCTGTTAACATTCAGGTTGAATCTGAATTTCAGAAATTCGGGTTCTTAGGTTAATGGGGTGCCATTGAATTGATAGCCACTCTTGAAGGAATTTGTATACAACCATGTATACGTTCTTTTCTTATTTTTTTGTGGTACTTGGGGGTTGAACCTAGGCCTCATGAATGCTTTACAAGCGCCCTACCACTGAGCTGCTATTGTCAGTGCTTCTCTGCTATTCATAGGGTTTTTCAATGGCAGATTGATTTTTGGGAGTGGGCTGCCAGGTCCTTTTCCCAAGTATCTGGTGTTCCCAGACCGTCTCTCATCCAAGTACTAACCAGACCTGACACTGCTTAGCTTCCAGAGCTGATGGGATCAGATGCCACAGTGCTATCACTGCAGGCTCTTAAGACAGGGTCTTACTAAATTAGGCAGGCTGCCTCTGGCCTCAAACTCACAATCCTCCTGCCTCAGTTTCCCAATGTACTGGGATTATAGGCATGAGCCACCATGCCTGGCTCCATGTGTACATTTTTGTGTAGTCATTGATTTTAATTTAAAGTGGCCACTCTACCATTTCCTGTGCTTACTGTTCTTCACCATTTCAAATGAGTAGGTTAGCAGTGGAGTGTCTGGACCCTGATTTATGTCCTGCAGCCAACATTAAATACTCACTGTGCCTTACCAGAGATGTTCAAGGAAAAGAAGAATCACTGTGTCTATAGGAGTAATCTGTATTTTCCTCTTTGTTGTCTGTTTTAAGTTCATTTCAGTCTGGTTCTGGCTAAATCTAGCAAAGAGATACTAAGTGGACATCAGCAAAGGAGATATTTTGCAAGCAAATGGTCTAGGGTGCAATGGTAGCTGATGCTTATTCAGTCATGTTGGACCTTTAGACTCTTGACACAGTGCTAATGGGTCCGTTAAGCTGCAAAGTTAGAGTCTATTCATTTAAGTGACCACAGTGTATAGGTTGTTTCTTTGGTTCTTTTGATGACTGGCTCGGTGCAGCCTTCCTAAGCCACTTGGTGGTTGCTGAAATATTATTTTCTATGAATGGACACCCAAAGAGGTTATGGTAGGTTGGAATGCTGAGTAAGTTGTTGTTCTGTCTAAACTCTAAAGGTATATCTATATCTTAATTATGCAGAAATATGTTATCTTTTTCAGTTAGCTCCAGTGACAACAAAGAAGTTTTAGCCATCAATTTAGACAGCACTGGAATATGGGGAACATGAGATAGTCTTCATGAGATTCAGCTCATAAGAAATGGCCAGTACATGGACAAAGGGAAATTACCAGGCATCTAGATATTTAGTGGAAAGAGAGAAGTTATAATGAAGTGAGAGTACATAGGATATAAGTTTGCAGTGTGACAGAGCATTTTTGAAAGGCAGTAGTGGTCATTTGTGTGGGCATGAGACGTCACATCAGAGCAAGGAGGTGGTAGTCTCTCCTGAGTTGCAAATGAAACCATCCTGAGATGATGGCACAGGATAATGGGTGTGGATGGAGAACAGGAAGGATAAGAGGGAACTTTGATGAATCAAAAACTCAATATCATGTATACATAGGGCATTAAACATCTGAATCCCAACTCAGTATGTAAGGAGTGTTATGAGAAAAGAGAAGGGATTATGTATATGAAGGAAGGCTAGACTTTGGATTACTGGCATGTAAGCATTAAAAATGTAGGATATGGCACTTAGAGCTCTGGGGTTTAGCTCAGTTGGTAGAGTGCCGCTCTGCACACACTGAGGCCCTGGGTTTGATCCTCAGCACAGCAAAAATGGGACAAGGACCTGGCAGCCCACTCCCGAAACAATCAGCCACTGAAAACTCAGAGGAACATAGACAATAGTGCTGGGCATGGCACAGTATCAGGGAGTATTTCGTTCTGTTGTACATAGGGTCACTATGAGTTGGACCTGACTTGATGGCACCTAACAACAAATGGCACATAGGGATGATTGCTAAGTAGAACAATCAATACGCCGTCAAACAGACTTTGAAAGAGGGTAATGGTTTGTCCCTTTACTGGACTAGAATACCAGAAAACATTAAGGAAAGTGGTCCTGTCTTCTCTATGTTCTGGGACTGTGAATGTCCATTTCAGAGAGGGTCACCCATTTGTCCTGTTCCCTCTAGCTCATGTTCTACCTCTAGCTTATGTTCTGCCTCTCTGTACTCCTTCATCTCTCCTTGACCCTTCTCCGCAGTGTCTTTGTCTTCTTTCTCTCCCCTATTTTCTCCCTACAGCACACTGGCTGATACCAGTTCACTTTACAAGGGACTCACCTGTGACCTTATCTCCACCTGGAAACCTTAAGCCTGGAAGTAATAGGCAAATGTCTGTTTCTTTGCTTGTCTAAACATCCTGTGCCAGTAGAATATGTGGACATATGCAGAAAACATAATATGAAAACCTTCCGGAGCTGCCTTCAAGCCAGAGTGCCAAATTTGATCTCAAATAATTGCTTGCAAAGATTTTGCAAGAGACTAAGAAAATTATTGAGGAAATGATATGTGTCAAGCTGAGTTTGGTGTCCTTATCCTTTCTATTCCTGTTGCCTGATTTGGGTAGCAGAAATGGGATGGCTTGGAAGCTGTCTTTAGTTATTTCTCATTCCAGCTGTTCCCCTAACTTATTGTGTCTGTCGTTTCTTTGGTTTGCTCTGAACTCAAAAGAGTCTGAACATTTTTACAAATTTTGAAGAGACCCCCCTTTAACTTGTGTAGAATCTCAGGAACAGATATTCTCTATCTGTTTGAAATTGGCAGAGACCTAGGTGATTTTCCAGTTGCTTATCAATCAGATGTGTCTGGGTTTGAAATTGTGGGTAGATTAATTGTATGCAGTTCCAGAGAATGGAAAGATTTCCCTGGCTTCCCTGCTTCATCATAGGTTTGAGGCAAGCAGCCAGCGTCACCAGGCGGTTCCTACTCAGCAGTTTTGCCAGCAGTGATCATGTCTACCATCGAAAGCTACTGTGTGTGCTTTGCATGCATTGTCACATTCTGTCCTCACAAACTCTGAGGGATATGAGGAGAGTGAAGCTCAGAGAGGCTCAGCCACTTGCCCAAGGTCACACAGTATTTGAGACAGAGTCATGTTTCAAACCCATGTCACATCCTTTCACCACTGGGCCATGCTGCCACATCAGCATCCCCTCCTGGCCAGGTCATCTGTAGGACATTTTCAGAGAGCAGACGCCTATGAATTCCTGGACTGTTTTCCTCTTTCCTCCTCACCTCCCTTTCCCGCTCCCCATACAACAGGAGTTTGGCACAGAATATGTTGTGAAGTCTTGTTTTGTTGACCTCAGATAGGACATACAGCAGTGTGATCCTGCCGGAGATACAGACACTGCAAGCTTTTTCCTAAATAATCAAGGAAGGAAAGAAATACGCAAAAGACCAGACTTACAAATTATTTTCATAAGGCTTTGGAGTTATTTGTCTTTTGAGTTGTTGGATTTATCCATCCAGTAGACATAGGTGAGTAAGATAAACACCCAAGAGAGTACGTTCCTCATTCTTTCTTAGGATTTGAATTTTTTAAATTATTCAATGTTTGATACTCTGCAAATGATAATTTTAATCCAAATTTTACATTTTCATGGATTGTTACATAATTAAACGAAAGTAAATCAACTTATATTGCTTTTAAAACAATTTTCTTTAATACAATAATCTATTAGGTGTTCTTTAGTGAGTTATATATGTTTGAGAAGAAACAGTGAAGCTTATAGCAATTAGAAGTGAAAAGTGATGTTTAAAATATTGTCCAATGTGAATTCTCAAAGCATAGAATCCCTTTATTCTGATGAACTCCTCTTGTGAGTTTCCTAAACAGATGTTGTTGTTGTTGTTGTTGTTGTTGTTGTTGTTGTTGTTACATGCTGTCGAGTCAGGTCTGCCTCATAGCAACCCTACATACAGCAGAACAAAAGCCTTGGACACTGTGGCGTGCCCAATACTATGTCAGTGCTTCTCTGCTATTCATAGGGTTTTCAATGGCTGATTGTTTGGGGGATTATTCTGGGAATGGGCTGCTACATCCTCTCCTGTTTTTGCTGTGCTGGGGATTGAACCCAGGGCCTCAGAGCACACAGAGCAAACACTCTACCAACTGAGCTAAACCTCAGCCCTTTAAGCAGATATGGTTCTGATAAATAGCACTTGACACAGGTGTTTTTCATCATGTGCAGTGACTGCCAGGAACCCTACAAGTTAGTAGTCATTGAGTATATGTAGCTAAAAGATGTTGTCCTAGCCTGTAACTCTAAAGGTCTAAGTTAAAAAATACACCATAAGCTGGTTTTTTACCCCCTAGTACTAATGGATTGAACCCAGAGTGCTGCCCATTCTAAGCTAACACCTCACCACTGAGCTGCACCCTCAGGCCCTTTTTTATTTTGAGACAAGGTCTCCCTAAGTTGCACAGGCTGCCTCTGGCCTCAAACTGGAAATCCACCCACCTCCACGTCCCAAGTTGCCAGCAGTACAGACATGTGTCAGGGCGCCTGGCATAAGCTGTGTTTCCCTTATACTGAACAATCTACTTGACAGACACACTCATGCATTCATTCTATGCCTGTGTGTCTGAACCTCATTCACATAGGAGACCATATGGCCCTAGCCTTCTTTTTTAATGAAAGGCTTGGGAAATAAAAAAAAATAACAGAATTATGAAAACAGAAACTGTGAACACAGAGTCACAGCTGCCTGGCTGCTTCTGGCATTGGTTAGTGAGATTGTGGATCTGTCAGAGCCTCTGAGTCTCTTAGATACTCCAAGGCAACTCTGCACACTGGAAACCTTCTTCCAGGTTTCTCGAGGTCCAGCTTACCTCCATTGTTAAACCACAGCTGAGAACAACTAACAGATAACTGTCAGGCCCTCTGTGATGAGGTAATTAGACATTTTGCATGTTCATTTCTTCAGTGGCTACTTCTACATTTAATGGCTCCATTCTAGATCTTAGGGGAATGTGATTCCATGTGGTTTCTCCAGGTATTAATAGGAGCAAAAGATAGGAAGGAGATGCAGGCAAGTAAGTGACTTATATCAGGTAAAAGAATTAAGAGTCCCAGTCTAAATTTGATTTTTGTTTTAAAAAAAAAAAAGAGTAAGCTCTAAGAAAAGCATGTGCTTATTTGGCTGGAGAGAGAGAGAGAGAGAGAGAGAGAGAGAGAGAGAGAGAGAGAGAGAGAGATGGAGAAAGAGAGTTGCAAAAGTTATTGAAACTAATGTTCAGATCTCTAGTGCTGAGTTTTGTACCAGCCTGGAAGAGATGAATAAGAAAATACAGCCTTACAAGCAAACTTTAGGTCTTGATGGCAACAGAGCTACAAAATGCACAGCAATGAAATACTGTCCTTTTGGCCCTTTGGTAACTTTTTATGCAGATTTTAGCATTACTGTAGCCTGAGGAAAGCCAACTTCCAGTTAGGGTCTTGGGCCCTTTATCAATGGCTCGGGCCTTTTCCTTGATTAGAGGGACATTTGCATCTGAGCCAAAAAGAGGGCAAGTCTTGCATCTCGGAGGGCCAGCCTAGAGTGGTCCCGCGGGGCCTCCTGGTGGACTGTCCTGCATCCCAGCATTGAAGACACACGGGCATTGCAGACCCAGCGGGTTACTTCAGGAGCCTCAGGGGCTGGGCACACGTGTTCATCAGGACCTTAGCACATTTGTGCCATCCCTGTCCCCACCACAGGATGCAAATAAGGAGGAAATGTTTCGCATCCTCAACACAGATATTTCTATTTTTTATCTAGCAACTACGTTGCAGAGATGAGAAGTGGTGAACTCCTTTCACTCAGAATTTTCACAGGTCTCCTTCAGAGGGTGGTGGATTTAAATTTCCTTTGCTTTGCCTTTGTTATTATTTTGTTTACAATGCTTGTTACCTTACTCATCTGTCAAGATACAGCTCAAAGCTACCTTTGCTTCTGCACGCTCCCAGTCATATTTTCCTTCCTATGTGACCCCAGCTTCCTGTTTATCTCTGCAGTGTGCCCATGTGTGGACCTGCAGTTGCCCATTGGCCTGCCTGTCTTCTTCAGTTCTGGGACAGGCGCTGTGCCACCCACACCCTCGTGCCCAGCGTCTGTCAGACACTCAGCGTCTGTCAGACACTCAGCGTGAGTCCACTAACGGCCCGCAGACCAGGAGCAGCACAAAGGGGCCAGGCAGGGAGGAAGGAGCGAGGCCACGGCCTCAGAGAAGGATTGCTTGGGAAAGTCTGACCTGGGCCCTGAAGGATTAAGAGTAAGGATAGCATGGTGGACCACAGGTCCAAAAACTAATCACGGCTGTGTGCCAGTACTGACATTGGATCCCTTCATCTGGAGAAGAGAGCATGCGTTTAGGGGCTCAGATTGAAGACGTACCTTGGGGTCAGGCTCTGCCAACTTGTGAATGCCAAGTTGACGGAGCTGCTCTGGCAGGCCCCTCCGATCTCTCCTGCCCCACCCCAGCTCTCCCAGCTGTGGCAAGGCCACCCTGTATTGGGTTCAGGAGGAGCGGTGGGTCAGGTAGGCAGTGGGAAGCCTCCTTGGGCACAGGCCTAGGCCAGGTCATCCTATGAGCAAGGAAGCCTGTGTTAGGGATAATAAAACCTTACTGGTGTCCTCTTTGATCTTCTTGGACATTCCCAACTATGAAAACCCTGTGAAAAGGAGAGTGTGAGATAAGTTCCACCCCCAGGCTGCTTTGTCTTCAATGGAACAAAAACTCCCTGTTTTTTAACCATCGGCCACACTCATGTCTCATACAGTACATTTCTCTTTTGTTTTTCTCCTCCAAACCTCGTGACTTGGCAAAATACTAAAAAGTGAATGTCACAAAGTCTCAGACATGCTGTTCCCTCGTAGATTTGGGGTTTTCTGAGGAGAGTCGATTGTTCCTATGCTCTGCACATACCACTACCTTCTGAGGTATCATGAAAATCTCATTTAATGCACTTAGGATTTAGTCCAAGCTTTTGATACAAAGCATGTTGGTTTGTAAATATCCTGTCCTGGGGAGAGAGGGAGCATAAGGAATTTCCATGTGGAGTGAAAAATCACGTAAAGTATGAATCTTAATTCTTGGGAAAAAGAAAAAGAATGAAGCTGGCACAGTTAAAGAGTTTTATTGCAGAGCTCCGATACTCAGTTGATAGGCTGACTTGCACTTTTTTCATGAAAATGAGGTAGGGCAACTCTGTCGCCTTTGTCAAGGCTCAATAAGCTTTCTGTGCCTTCAGCCTCCCTTGGGAGCCTATTAGAGATGCAGACCCTCAGCTCCCCACGCAGAAGGGATCCTTGTTTTAACAAGATCCCCAAGGGATTCACAGTGATGTTGACTTTGGGAAAGGCTGTCTTCAGGATGGCACTTTGCAACACTGATCAGCCTCACCTGAGAGGCAGAAGAAATCCCCAGTTCACAAGGTTTGGTTTGGCAGGGCTGGTTGAAGGCTGGTGACACTGATGCTGCCCATTCTACTCCCAGCTTTCCCCAGCTTGCCAAGCCAGTGTGAACAGAGCCACCACAAACTGTCCATGCAGCAAAGAGGGCTGTGCCTCCAAGATGGTCCTGGGCACAGGGGACAGCCCTAGGAAGGTCATGTCTGGGACCAGCACTGGGCTCAGGAGA
Organism: Pedetes capensis; assembly: GCA_007922755.1. Taxonomy (NCBI): domain Eukaryota; kingdom Metazoa; phylum Chordata; class Mammalia; order Rodentia; family Pedetidae; genus Pedetes; species Pedetes capensis. Next base: position 23,485 of record VMDO01005542.1, on the reverse strand, counting down.
GACCTGCCTGGCTAGTATGAGGCCCCTTCTGATAGACTCCACTGGAGCCAGAGGCACTAGTCAGTCTCGAAGCACTTCCTCAGAGGTGCCCAGGGCTCCTTCTTCTGTGTACATGTGAAGGCCCGACCCATCCCCTGTTTATTCCCAGGGTCCAACCACTTAGTGTGGAGGGACACCAATCAGAAAAGACCCAGTAAGGCTTTTTCCCTTTAGAGCCCAGAAGCCCCTTAAGGAAGATGCTAAAGACAATGACAAGTCTGTAATGGAGACGCATCTGGATGCCAGGAGTACATATCTACCCTTCAGACAGGCCTCTTTGAAAACCGAACTGTTGTCACAAGTAAGAAAAAGGACGGTTAACTCTCCCCTCAGGGATTATTGTTGTTAGGTGCCATTGAGTGGGGACCAACTCATAGTGGCCCTATGTACAGCAGAATGAAACACTTCAGACACTGAACGATGCCCGGCACTATGTCAGTGCTTTTCTGCTGTTCATGGGGTTTTCAGTGGCTGCATTGTTTCGCGATTGTTTGGGGAGTGGGCTTCCAGGTCTGTCTTGCATTTTTTTGGTGCTGAGGATTGAACCCAGGGCCTCAGAGTATGCAGAGCAGCACTCCTCCAGTTGAGCTAACCCCCAGCCTCCCTCAGGGATATTACTCTCTAACTGTTGTTGTTAGGTCCCATCGAGTTGAGCCTATGTACACAGTGACCCCTTAGGTACACAGAACGAAATACTCCCCAGTTCTTTGCCAGACACACAATCTTGTTTATGTTGCAGACGCTGTGTCAGTCCATCAAGTGGAGAGTTTTCCTTTTTTTGGTTTGACCTGCCACTCTCCCAAACGTCATTTCCTTCTCCAGGGATTAGTCCCTCCTGACTACACGTCCGAAATACGTAAGACACAGTCTAGCCATTCCTGCTTCCAAGCAGCACTATCTAATTAACCTATTTTAAATTCTCTTCTCAATTCTTTCCATTCGTATGGGGGCTTTGTTCTTCAATCCTAAAAATTTCAGCCTATAAAATTTGAAGCTTCTAGGCATCATTTCTCACAGAGTATCATTTGCACAGCTTAAAATTTTACCATTGGCTGTGATAACCTGTAAAAAGCATGTATGTAGATAGTAAAGATAGGTTTAAAGGCTGTGCATGTCACTTATATAGAAGAGAAATGCAGGGAGTGAAGTCATTTCTGCCCTTTGAGCCATGAACTAATCTTACACTGTATCAGCCTACATGTTTCATCAGTATTTAATTATCAAAGCAGTTGTATTCACAAAATTAAGAACCTGAAGAAACTAGTGATGATTGGCTTTAACTCATTTTGGTAAAATTTGCTTTTGGAAAATGTGCCTTTTCAACTTGATTTAAATTGGCAATAAAGAGAAGACAAGAAAAAATGAGACATAATTAGGACCTCGAAAATTGTGCTTGGTGAGTGATTTCCCTAGAGGTTTTCTGGAACAGATCAGAGGTGTATCAAAGGAGTGTACTTGGCTTTTGTAATCCTGGCCTGTGAGTGGTAGTGTGTGTGCTACAGTAGGAAAGAAAAATCTGATCAGGTGATACTAACAGTTTGCACCCCCATATATTAATGGTTGTCCCTCAAACATTATTCGTTCATTTCCTTTTACCAGGTAGAAGGGGTGTGTGTCCAGGTTTGTCAACTGGAAGTATTTTATATAATAAAAAAACAGAAAAAAAAAAAACCAGCTCAAATTAGCTTAAGAAATAAAGAGTACTTATTGGCTGGTTATTACCAAAAAATCCACAGGAAGGACCAAGTCTAGGCATGCTCTGAATGGCAGTAAAAACCAGGTATGCAGAGCTAGCTTCCCTTCTCTCCATTTCAAGTGGCTGCTGGAAGCTCCTGAGGCTATGTCATTCCTTTTCCACATTCTTCATGAAAGCAGGGTTTTCTGTTCCAGAGTTCCTAGCAAAAGTCCTGGGGTCAACTGGCCCAGTTGAAGTGCTTGGCTAAATTAATTACTATAGACCAGGGGAGGGAAGTATTTCATGATGGGGGCCTGTGTCAGAGCCAGCCCTGAGCCATCCTGCATGTCAGAGGACTCTGGTTTGAACCACAGAGCTACCCCTCAGCAATAGAGGTGAATTCTGTCCCAGGCAGGTGGTTGCATTGTTGGGAAAACAGTCCTAAAGTATGGAACTGAGGAAAGATGTTGGAGAGAATAGTCTTAACAGTTGTCCAGGCCAAAGTGGGTATATACACATTCTTCAGAGGAAGGTGATTTCCCAGAGCCTATGGCTCTGAGTAGGAATGATTTAGAGAGGCAGGTGTTTCTACGAAAGGAAGAGCTGATAAGGAAGACGTTCTAAAGCTTTCTGGCTTTGGACAGATGAGTGTGAAGAGTGATTTGAGTCAGCATTAGCCTCATTACCATCTTCATTTAGACAAACAAGCTGACTAATTTCCTGGACAATCTATTTAGGGTTTCTGTTATCTACAAGGGTCTACAGCCATAGCACTCTGGCACCCAGTCCTACCTGATCTCAGAAGCTAAGCAGGGTCAACCTGGTTAGTCCTTGGATGGGAGACCACCTGGGAATTCCAGGTGCTGCAGGCTAAGGAGAAAGACGTGGCAATCCAGTCCCAAAACAATCTGCCACTGAAAACTCTATGGATAGCGGAGAAGCACTGACAATGGTGCTGGCCATGACAGGGTGTTCGGGAGTGTTTCATTCTGTTGTACGAAATGTCGCTATGAGTCGGATTCAACTCAGTGGCACCTGACAACAACAACAGTTACCAAAGTGCAGGCTCAGATAAGAACACTTACTCACAAATCCTCGAAGGTAAAAAATATTAAACGTGTCACTCCGGCTCATGGGCTGAGGACCTGGGTTCAATCCCCAGCACCACAAAAATGGGAAAAGGACCTGGCCACCCACTTCCGAAACAATCCTAAAAGCAACAGCCATTGAAAGCCCTGTGAATAGCAGAAGCACTGACATAGTGCCAGGCATGGCACAGTGTTGGATAATGTTTTGTTCTGTTGTACGTAGGGTCTCTCTATAAGTCGGACCTGACATGACAGCACGTACCTAACAAGAACATCCACAACTCCAAGTTGTTACTATATATATCTCCACAACTATGTATGAAAATTACAGTGAAACCTAAGGAGAGTATACACTGATGAGCCAGAAGTGTGTGATCATAAACTAATTTTCCCAATGTATTTACTTATGAAGGGAAATAGATAATTCTAGTAGTAATGAGTCTAGAAATATAGATGTGCTTTGGGCAAATAATTAAGTAAATTTGCTTTGAATGATCAAAATAGGATTGTTAGGCTCCAAATAAATACAGTTTAGGAAATGTAAATTGAAGCCTGATGTTTGGTTCTTAATTCATATCTTTAGTATTTGGTCATAAATTTGGGGGGAATTTATGACAGCATGTCAGACGCAACATGATTGTCCAGGCTTTGATTATTTACTGTGTCAACCTTTAGTTATTTCAGCAGGTATTTTATTGTTATTCCCTTCTGCTTGTCAGCCTCAGAGTTTGCATTGTACAAACAGCCAATGTGTATAATGTATCTTTTGCATATAAATCCTGACAAGTTCAACTCAAGGTTATAAAAATTAGAAGCATACAGAAGATGGTTGGACAAAGTAAACAGAGTATACAGATTGAGCAGTCTGGTGATTCACTCCTTGTTTTTCTGATGTTTACTTAATTTTTTTTTTTCCAGAACCGAATGGAGGAAAGCAAAGCACTTTTTAGAACAATTATCACATATCCCTGGTTCCAGAACTCCTCGGTTATTCTGTTCTTAAACAAGAAAGATCTTCTAGAGGAGAAAATCATGTATTCCCACCTAGTTGACTACTTCCCAGAATACGATGGTAAGTGGGCACTCTGCACAAGTCAGTGGCTGAGGAGGGCTTCTGCTGCCAGCACTAGGACAAGAGCATCACATCACAGTGGTCCTGGGCTGCAGAGCTTGGTGGCCATTGCTGGAGTGTGAGGCATTGTGTGCTGTGTCTTGTAATGACACAAAATGTGTGATTCCCTCATGCTACCATTACAGGGAGGAAAAAAATTCTCAGGTTTTGAAGTGACCAGATCAGGAGAAGGAATAATCTAATAGTCTTGTATATCAGCTAGTATAGTTTCTTCTTTCTCTCCCTTTCATTTTCAGTACCATCTACCCCTTCCTCTCTCTGGGGAAGGAACTGGTCACAAGCCCATCTCTGAAGTGAGTCTATCAGATTCAAATCTCAGTCCTGGAACTTCCCATTGTAGAAACATAAGGAAAGTCACTTGATTTTCCTAGGCCTTTGGACCAAGCTCATGAGATTGTTTATAGATTGTAATAGATAAGATATATGTAACATTTCCCAGAATATTTGATACATGTGAATATTCAGGAAATATTTACTTTTTGGGCAATGAAGTCCCACCATCATTAGCTATGGTAACTGTCATCTAGGCTCATGGTGCAACACTTGGAATCTGCAGCACCCACTTCAGTGCTCCATGGCTTTACATTATTTACCTCAGCCTTAGAAATAGATTTTACTAGTCAGGCGCGCTGGTGCACACCTGTAATCCCAGCGACTCAGGAGGCGGAGACAGGAGGATCACAAGTTGGAGACCAGAGGCAGTCTGTGTAATTTAGTGAGACCCTGTCTCAAAAAGTAAAAAAAATGGGCTGGGGGTGCAGCTCAGTGGTCCACCACTTGCAAAGCCTGCAAGCGCAAGGCCCTGGGTCCAACCCCCAGTACCATTAAAAAAAAAAAAAAAAGAAAGGGAAAGAAAGAAAGAGAAGAGAAGAGAAGAAATAGGTCTTACTTTCCCCTACGGGACTGTGAAATTCTGAGCAACCGGACACCACCCATTCTGAGAAATTCTTGTTAGTTGGTTGATAAATTGCATCCACATCTAGCTGCTCCAGAGCAAATGGTGACAGTACTGCTATCACTGCCCTGTAGGAGCCAAAATCTGCATTAGGAGGGCCAAACCCTCGCTGGATACCTTTTCTGTTTGTTTGTTTATCCTTCTTCAAGAAATCAAATGTAGTGGTGTACACCCAGCACTCGGAAGGCTGAGGCAGGATTGTGAGTGCCAGGCACCCTGGGCCACATAGTGAGGCTCTGTCTCCAAAATAAAGTCATTGTTTTTTTACTGAGAATAAGATTTCATACAACTGCAGATACTTGTGAAATTAGAAGATACCAACCAAAATTCAAGAAGACCCCTATCTATTTGGGTCTATTTTTGTAATGAGACATTTAAATTTTTCCCATCAAAGTGAAAATAATTATAAAACTAAGAAACAACTAAACTGCAGTGATCAAACAACCAGAATTTACTTGACATATGGTGATAGCTAACTCTATTACCTATGCCATTTTCTTGTGGGACATAACATCAAAATTAGAAGTGTAAATTCATATAACCTGTGGCAGGTATCCTAGCGTCCAAGTGGTTGTTTTTTTAACAGTCTCTTCGGTTGTGTGTTTTTCTGCCACCTGTTTTTTATAAAGTTTTGTTTAGACATAGCCACACTCCTTCCTATGACTATTTTCACACTACAATAGAGAAGTGGGTAGTTGTGACAGAGATTGAATGGTCTGCAAAGTCTAAAATATTAATCTGTATTTGCCAGGCCCTGGTCTATGTAATAATTAAGATTTTGCAGGCACTTCAGATGTCTCAAAGCTCCCTGGCTTCATTGCCTGGGACAAGTTCATTTAACTGTAGCCAGTTTCTGCCTAAGTAAAAAAAGATTGAATAGCATCTGACATGAATCACTTAGCACAGCACCTAACCCAGAAGAGATTACGCTCAAAAGTACCTCTTACAGTGGTGTATGTAACAGCAAGAGAGGTACTTACCTTTTTTTTTTTTTTTTTTTTTAAATGCTGGGGAGTTGAACCCAGAACCTTTTGCATGCTTGACAAATATTCTACCACTGAGCCTTTCTCTTAGCCCCCTTTTGTTTTTATTTTTTGTTTTGAGACAGTGTCCCACTAAGTTGCACTGGCTGCCTCTGGCCTCCAATTCATGATCTTCCTCTCTCCTCCCAACTCACTGGGATTACAGGTGTTTGCCGCAACACCTGGCTAAAGAAGTGACTATTTTTGCAGTACTTTATCAGCATACCATATCCAAGATGATATCAGCTCCACATTGTTTGTACTTCTCAAAGCTCCCTGGGAAAAATTCTCTAAAGACCAAGAATCACCATGGCTTTGTAGCTTTCTGTGAAGCAACAAAACATAAGGGCTGAAGGTTTAGGTATCCTTTCATCCCACATGCATTGGGTAAGGTGCTGGCTCGTGGGAGGAAGATATCATATTTAATGAGCTGAAGTTCCCTTCTGAAACACATACAAGAATCTGAAGCCTAGTAAATTAAAAAAATGTGTATCTGGGGATATCACCAGGATTTAGAGACCGTGCCTTTTGTTGTTGTTGTTAGCAGTGTGTTCACATCCTCTCTCCAAGTACATTTTCCTTTGTGCTTTGCTGCCTTTTTTTTTTTTTAAAGAAATAGTTTTTTAACCTCAGTAGCATTTTCTCTTTTGCTCCTCTCAATGTGCCACTAGGCTGGAAGCAATTCGTAGGTGCCTGAGACTGTGTCCCTCATGTTTCTGAGGAAGCTGTAGGAGTGATTTCATGTGCTTTACTTGCTCTTCCCCACTAACAGGCTAGGTCCTTAAACATAAGGTCCGTATGAATAACATGGGCAGGAGGCACCTGGCTTAAGCCTTAACATACTTGCCTCATGCATCAGGAAGGAGACTCTTTTTAATTTTTCTTGGAATTTGGTGACAATCAATGGGAAGAAAATAAATGCCCCATGCACAGCACCCCACCTGTTTTCCTAGTGTGCTTGCATAAGGACAGAGAGCACCACCCACCCACATCACTTGAGCCCCCGAGACTCAGGCTGCGCTGCTGCAGCGCACGTAGCCACACCACATGGTGGTTGCTTGTTCTGCAAGGAAGGACTTTTTCCTGGGATGGGTATTTGCAGAACTGTTTGTTTCTCTCTGCAGTATCTTCCTAATCTCTTTACACATCTCCTTTGTCCAGTAATTTCCCCAGACTCCCCATCACTATAAGTATTTTCCTTCCAGTATATGCCTATTGTGAGTTTTTTGAAATTTGAAGGTAGTTTTTACTGTTAAGCTCCCACAATATACATAATGCCCATAGGAAACTTGGCCATGGAAAAGAAAAAAAAAAAACCCGCTGTTTTTGTTATTCTCAAAGCAAATGCAGCTGTCATTTCATGAGTCTCAAAGCCCTTGTAAGATGGGCCAAGACTAAAAACAATCTAGGCCCACTCTGCAGTGAGGTTTTTGTAACAAGCATGGTTACAGTATTATAAATTTCACACTTCCACATTTCTGCACTTACAAGGTCTTAATCGTAATGAATGCCACTTCTGTATTTCTCTTCAGGAAGAGAAATTACCATTTCCACATGGACTTGAATTACAAAGTTGTTTGTAGAGACTGCGAAATTCTTTTCCTGCTATGATGGTTATAATGATTTCTTATGTAGCTTATGTTTATCCATATAGCCTAACTTAGTGCTTAAAATGTAACACACTACCTAGCAGTAACTACCTAGCTGTACCTAGCTGTAACACACTACCTGAAGTGCACTTCAGTGAACTTGAATCTAGTGCTGATATTCTTAAAGATAAATAAAAAAAGAAAAAAGTTACAGTTCCTCCCTTCCCAAATAGGGTAAGTAACCAAAGTAACAGTGTTTTTATGAAAATGACAGGCTTTTCCTGCTCTAACAGTCTTATTAGCCTCTGGTTTTAAATATTTTTAGTACTGCTCTAGAAATAACCATAGTACATTGAAAAAGTTAGAACATATATATATCATTTGATAATTATATTACATACTGTTTTTTAATTGTAGTTCTTTTATTTAATATGATACCAGCCTTTGTAATCACTGATAAAAAGTTCAGGGCACCAACGTCAAAAATTCAGACATTACTTTTGTTAATTGTACTAATGAGAAAAAAATTATTTTCTTAACTCTTTCCTCCTAACTTCTGGCAGTATTGGATATGAGTTTATAACAGTGAACCCCAACTTGTAACAACGTTGATTTGAAAGTTTTCAAGTTAGCTGTCAGGGTATATTTTGTTAGAAATGATGATGAGGCCCTCAGTGGAGTTCTCAGAGATCTCTTTATCTAGGTGCGTGCCGTGGCACACACCTATAATCCCAGCAACTCAGGAGTCAGATGCTGTAGGACTGTGAGTTCAAGGCCAGAGGCAGCCTGTGCAGTTTGGTGAGACTATGTCTTAAAATAAAAAACCAACTGTAGTTGTAGCTCAGTGGTAGAGCACTTGCCTAGTATGTATGAGGCCCTTGGTTCAGCAAAAAAAAAAAGAAAAAAAAAAGTTTCTCTTTATCTCAAGCAGTAGATAACAAGAATATTGATAGAAAATATCTAAGTTGTAAATATCACATGTTACCCATTGGGCAAATTATATATATAAAATATATATATATATATATATGGAGAGAGAGGGACACATACAAACAAGACATGCAAGTACAAGCTGGAACATTGTTGGGGAGGGAGGGGATAAAAGAGGGGAATGAGGGAGATTAACAAGAGCAATGTACAATGAAACACATGTATGATAATGTCATAATGAAACTCATTACGTTGTACATTAAAAATTACGAATGAAAAATAAAATGAAATAAAGTTAAAAGAAAATACCTAAGTTGTAAATCTTGAGAGAGCCTTTCCCAGAAGGAAGTATAAAACTAACTTGCAAAAATGAGGAGAAATACAGACATATAGTGGCACAAAGACAAATATAAGTGTTCAGCACTTGCAAGGTGGTGTTTTGATGTTATTAATTGACAATAAGTTTTAAATTAATGTATTTATAAGAATTTAAGAAATAAATTTTTAAACAGATTTATCAAGATGTGATTAATATATGATATAATTCACTCATTCAAAGGGTAAAACTAATGGTTTTGGTATATTACATTAATTTTTTAAATCATGATAAAATAACGTATATATAACCTAAAATTTGCCATATTAACCATTTTAATGTCAATTCTGTAGCATCAATTACATTTGCAATACTGTGTAGCCATCACCAATAATTCCAAAATGTTTTCACCACCCCAACTAAGCAGTGACATTCCATCGTTCCCTCCCTCCAGCCCCCTTCACTTGCTGTCCCTATGAATCTGCCTATGCTAGGTATCTTATATAAGTGGAATCCTATGACATTTATTCATGTTTGGCACATTTTATTTAGTATATTGTCTTCAAGGTTCATGCATCTTATAGCATCTGTTAGAACTTTATTCCTTTTTATGGCTGAGTAGTATTTCATTGTATGAATATACCCCCTTTGGCTTATCTGTTCATCAGCTCATCACACCAGCTTGTTTCTACCTATTGCCTGTTGTGACCACTGCTGCTGTAACATTCACCTTGGAGAGCCCCTGCTCTCAATTCCTTTGGATATATACCTAGGAGTAGGATTGTTAGGTCGTATGGGCATTTTGAGGAACCACCAGACTGTTTTCCACAGTGGCTGCACAATTGTACACGCCCACCAATAGGGCATGAGGGTACAAACTTCTCCACATTGTCACCGGTAGTCATTTTCCACTTTTCTTAAATGATAGCCATTATAGTGGATGTGAAGGAGTATCTCATTGTGATTTTAAATGACATTCCCCTAAATATGTAGCAAGTTAATTATCTGCTTATTGGTCATTTGTATATGTTCCTTTGGAGAACTGTCTATTCAAGTCTTCTGTCCATTTTTTAATTGGGTTGTTTGCCTTTTTGTTGAGTCATAGGAGTTCATTATATATTCTAGATGCTAAGCCATATGACATATATGATTTGCAAATATTTTGTCCTATTCTACAGGTTGTTTTTTCATCTTCTTGATAATATTCTTTGATGTGTAAAACTTTTTAATTTTGACAAAGTTCAATTTACCTGTTTTTTCTTTTGGTGTCTTTGCTTTGGTGTCATCTCTGAGAGTCTATTACAAAATTATCATTCAAGCTTCTAATTTATCCAGATAAATACATTACAGTTCTTTCTCAAAGTGTCTAGGGCAATACTTGGGGCATAAGACATCCCCAGATAAATTTAAGAAAATGTAAGTAACTTTTTTTTTTATCATTACACATAGTGAATTGAATACCATGTAAATTTAGTGTGCTCACAAACACCAGGAGTCTGTAGAAATGAGACCAAAGAGCACTATTGTAGCTGGACCTGAGCTTAAAAAACTGGTATTGTATTCTGAGTGAGATTTCAATCTGTGACAATGGGAAATGATCCATAATGTCCAATCTTTAGTGGAAGGATTGACAAGAGAGTCCAAGGCAGCAATGTCTGTATGTATACTAATTACAGAACTGAAACAGTTAGCCCAAGAGAATCCAAGAAAGCTACTGTTGCCCTGCTGACAAGCCTGCAAGTGGCTATTAACCAAGGAATCAGAGCAGAAAAAAGAAACAGCCTGGCCTTCAAAGTCTGTTTGTACCTATCCACATTTGTAGATAAATGGGATGCATGGACAGATGAATAGTCAGGCAATTAAAGTAACAAAGAGGAGATGTTACACACAGCATGGTTGGGAAATATGGTTATCAACAGATAAAATCTGCAATGTGGATTAGTCTTCACGGGCAAGACAGAATAAATGCTTATTAAATGAATGATGAACAGATGCCTTAATGGATCAACCACCAAACCATCCCTCTCCTTCCTTGGCCAACAGGACCGCAGAGAGATGCTCAGGCAGCTCGAGAATTCATCCTGAAGATGTTCGTGGACCTGAATCCAGACAGTGACAAAATTATCTACTCCCACTTCACGTGCGCCACAGACACCGAGAACATCCGCTTTGTCTTTGCTGCAGTCAAGGACACCATCCTCCAGTTGAACCTGAAGGAGTACAATCTGGTCTAATTGTGCCTCCCAGAAACCTGCCCTTCCCTTCCCTGGTGGGCTATTGAAGATATACAAGAGGGACTGTATTTCTGTGGAAAGCAATTTGCATAATACTAATTTATTGCCGTCCTGGACTCTGTGTGAGCGTGTCCGCAGAGTTTGTAGTAAATATTATGATTTTATTTAAACTATTCAGAGGAAAAACAGAGGATGCTGAAGTACAGTCCCAGCACATTTCCTCTCTATCTTTTTTTTAGGCAAAACGTTGTGAATCAATGTATTTTAAATCTCAGTCATGCATTCACAAAGATAAGAATTGTTTCTCTCTTCCTCTCTCTCTCTCTCTCTCTCTCTCTCTCTCTCTCTCTCTCTCTCTGTCCTATTGAGCAAAACAAAGCTGATTTTGCTTTTTTTTCTAATCCACAACCACCTTTCTGATTTTTTCCCCAAATTACAACAGCCTTTATTCTAGTTACATACTTGGTCAAGTTTTTCTCTCAAATGATACAGTCAGGACAATGTCATTCACTTTAAGCCATTGTACATCAGCTTAATTTAACAGTTTGTAGTTTTTACTGAAGGATTATATGTATTACTACGGTTTTAAATGTATTGCTCTGGATACACATGTAGTGTTTCTTTTTTAATATATATATATTGTCTCACTTTGGACTGAGACAATGGATGCCCATGGAACAGTTAAATGTCATTTCTTTTGAATTTTGACCTTTAGCCATAGTTTGATTGCTCAGAGAAATGCACAGAAGTCAGAGCACATGGGCAAAGACACACAAAAGGAGTCCTTTCTTTTTGAAATCCATGTGCCATTGTCCTTCCTCTCTTCCTTGATTCTTTTTCTTTTTTTTTAACCTAACCCTCTTTAAATCTCAGATGCCAAATAATATGCCAACAGACACTACATCCCCCCGATGGCTGCTACTCGGAACCTTTCCCATAGGTTGTTCTTAATTTTATTTTAATTTTTTTGGTTCCAACTTTTCCTCCCTTTTTTTCTTTGTGTTTTGGCCACAATTTTCAAATGATTTTTTATTATGAATATGTGTTGCCAAAGCTGGCTCTTTGTAAAACAAAATGAATTAAGAGCTTAAACAATAAAAGCCAGCATCTTAAAAAAGTAAGAGTAAGACTGTGAAGCCTAAGGTGACTGGCTAAGAATGAACCTGACAATTGCCAAACATCTGGTAACTGTAAATTTCAATTTTCATGGTCCATTCTTCATTCTGCTTAGGTCACACTGTTTAGTATCCACATCCCATTTTGAGTGTCCAAATCAGCAGTGTAGAAAAGTGTCCCGTGTGATTCATCCTGAAATCTGCTTGTGTCTCTATTTGAAGCCAGTTTTACTTGCTCTTTAGATTCTCTTAAGTTCTGGTAAGTCTGCCAAGAACATTGGTTGATAGTGTTGTCCTGACACCTGTAATTTGCAAAAAACGTGACTGCTAGTTTACCAATTTTGGGATCTTCTTGAACTGGTGACTGGTTAAGTTGAACTTATGGAAGATTTGTGGACTTAACTCAAAAGTAACCTCTCAGTGTTCCATCAAAAATGTATTTATGTAACCGAACCTATTAGGAGAGATGTTTGGAATCCTATGTGTGCAATTTTTCAACGGATGCAAAAAAAAACAACAAAAAAATGCCGCACATGTATCGATGAGCTTCTGTCAAGCAGCTTTAGTTGAAATGTAATTTTAAAAAAATAAATCATGATTGTTTTAAAGCTGCTGGGAAGTTAGAATTAGGCCATGATAGTGGTCTCAGCTATTTGGCACTAGTCTAAACTTCCATATAAATCATTTTGTTCAATAACAAAAGGAAGGGAGAGAATTAACAGCTTATTAGATGAGTTCCAAAGTTATGAATAGTAATGAAATGTTCTCATTCTTTACTCTCCCAGACTCACACAACACAGGTTACTTTTTTTTCTCTTGCTCAGAAAGCACCTGTAATTTAATTAACAGACTGCCTGTAGGTATAGTGCAGTTATGAATGCTCTAATCATTGTAAATACATCTCTCTTGATATTGCAGCATCCATACTGGCTTTGTAATCATTAATTTTTTGGCAGATTGAATGTGCTATATTGATATGTATCTATGTAATTGTATTGTATGTCTTATAGCTAATTCACATTTTGAATAATGTTATTTTATTTACTTTTTTAAGAGAGGAGAATGTAAATTTGTCAGTTTATTTCTGACTAGGGATATTTTTTCCATTTAGAAAAGAAGAAAAAAAAAAAACCTTACTATCATACAGAGCGGTACTAGCATCGTGCTGTATAAAATCATTTGCACATTCCTGAGTAGAGGTATACTGATTATAAGACCCAAAGGTAATTTCATAGCAAAACACATAAAATCAGTTGGAGCTTTTATACAAACATGGAAACCAACTTTGTAGATCTTTTGCCATTTGATCTAGGATTGGAATATGAGCTTTTATACAATTCATATTCTTATTTGGCAAATGCACAGTTTAGTATTACCTCTCTGGTGGCCTTTATTAGAAAGGCGGTTTTAGAAGTTATTGTGATCCACTAAGGAAATGTTTTAACAGCTAGAGACCACTGCTTGCCTGAAAGGGCGATCTTAAATTTGGTGCAGCAAAAAATAAATAAAAAGTAAAAAAAAAAGTAAACAACATTTGATGGCCTACAGTGTGTATAGAGAAAACCTCATCACAAGATCCTAAGTGTTACAGTTTTAGGGAATCAAGATATTCTATTTAATAGAGCTATAGTAGACGTAGTCGATTAAACCTGATCTCAAAGCTCAAAGAAGCTGAGCAAAACAGGGAAAGATTGTTATATTTGTCTTTATGAAATTGGGATGGAATTTGCTATGCAGAATTGCGGTTTGCAGCTTCACTGCTCACCCTGGGGTGCATGACAGGATCCCTTCTTTTGAGAAAGGAAAAAATTGATCACCCTAGCTGCAGTGATGAGTAGCAACCTAATTGTATCCACACTAGTCAATGAAGCTAAAAGGATTTTTTTGTTGTTGTTGTTTCTTTCTTTGGGGTTTTATTGAAGGGGCGAGGGGTGGGAAGGGATTCTTTTCAGTTTTGTATAAAAACGAAGTTTACTCATGCTTTCTACTCTATCGTGATTGCAAGCGTTCTAAGCGTGTGCCACCAGACTCCTGCTGTTGATGCTCTAGGTAAAGGAGGCTCGTGGCGAGTTTTATGGTGACTTGGGCATGTCTTATTCAAAAACAGAACACAAAACACAGAAACCTTTCTTCAGCATACCAAGGCAAGCAGCCATTTCATGACTCACTAACGCATCGCAGTGTACCAGTTTACAGATGATTTTCCCTTCTCTTTGCGTGATGTGGCAGTTCCAACCCACAGAGAATTCCTTATTAGTAAATTGGAGGTTTATACTATGCCTTATGGAGCTTAAATTCAGAAGTTTGTGCCTCATATCTGAAACAAAGGGAAATAACACACCCATTCAAAAGTCAGTGATCCCCTAGAAGTTGTTGGGGTTTTTTTCTTTCTTAACATTTCCACATGAAGAGCTCTGTTAAATGTCATGAGTAGACTGGAAGGAAAAAAAGAAAAAAAAAAAAAAAAAAGACTTAGGAATCCGCATTTGTTTACTAGCAGACAACATCTACAAAAGGTATTGGAAGAGGACCTGAAACTTGGTTTTTTGGAGAATTTTTTTGTTTGGTTTTTCTGTTTGTTTGTTTGGTAGATTAACTAGCAGGCCTAATATTTTAAAAAGGTAACTCAGCTAAAGGGCAATTTACTTTTTGTACTTCAGACTATCTTGATTGTCAAGGTGTATGAACTGTAATTTTAAAATTTATACTGCCACATGATTGTAAATTTTAGTTGTCTTAAGTTAAGAATTGGTGAAAAGCTATTTATGCTGAATTTGGGTCAAAATGACTTTATTATTTGCAAAAATATATAAAATAATAATGGGAAGAAAGGGCTGCATAATGAGATGCTGCAAGACTCGATATTGTTTGGAAATTCCCCTCAGATTATCTTCAGAGTACCCTCAATTTCCCTTTGTTTTCAGTTTCTCAACAGGAATGAATGAAATGAAATATAGCAGAATGTTAACCCATATAAAAATAAAGTGTACCCAAATATTGTAATGTATATTGCTGCTCTTCTTAAAATTAAATAAGGGTTTCAAACCACTTAATTGGTAATTAACAACATCTCAATTGATACAAATAAGATGTGCTTGGTATACATTCACATTTTCTTCCAAAGAGATCTCTTTGGTTAGAAACACTCACAAAAATTAAAGCTAGTAACATTGTGTGTTTATGTTTTTATACCTCCAGCATATGTAGCGGTGATAGATCTTTCCTGGTACCTGTGTCTTTGGGATTCCATTTTGGTTCCATGCAATTAGGAAAAGAAATGGCTTAGTTGTATGTGATTAGCTAGAGATTTTTGGAGCCAGACACTTGTTTAGTAGGTAACTTAACACAGAGTCTAAACTTGTTTTTCATTTTTCTCACAGAGTACCATACCATATCCTGCTGTCTTTCCAATAACCACTGCCCTTCAATATCACTCTTGCCTCTAGAACCATGTGTTCAAAGTATACATACACACCTGGCACATAGTAGGTGCTCAGATACTAATTTCCTCATTACCTTCCTTATCTACCATGGAGCCTCCATTTCCCTGTATGATTCCAACCCAATAGTAAATGACATTTACATGTTACAAAAAATAGCTATTGGGTAAAATTGGATCTTACTTGGATAAAGGATTTCTGACTTTCATAGAAGCTTTTGGTAGACAGGAAAACATAATGGGGAGGAAGGTATTCTTCAGTAGAATATTTTTAGGTTTAGGAAAGAAAGACGGAAAATTACTGTGTAAATTTGTCCAGGTTACTTGATTGGAACACGTGTTTTGGTGGATTTCTTTTACTCAAAGAACTCTCTAAGTGCAACTTCTTACTGGATTTTTCACCCATCATCCTGTTGGAAACCCTGACTAGACCTATGTACTTAGGGAGTTTTGTCAGAAAACATTTTTAACTTGCAGTATTTCAAAGAATCATATTTACTGTTCTTAAAATGTCATTCAAGTGCATGTATTGTCTATTGTTTGGGGATGGGAACTAGTTTTGCAAAAAAACACCTAATGTTGTATAATAATGCCCCAATGATCTTGCTGGTTAAAAATACAGTATTTTTGGCCATAATTTTGTACTATAGTATTCTTCATTATTGAGTTTTGCTTCCCTTGAAGTTACCTGAGCCCCTCTCAGAATTTTTTTTATCATAAGGAGTATTGGAATACATCTTTGCTTCCTTAAGACACTTTATAGAGTGCACATGCAATTTCCAAAGTGGCCAGGTTGGTTTCTAAAACACACACACAAAAAAAAAACAACAAAAAAACACTTTTTCCCATTTGTGTATAATCAAAATTATTTGTCTCCTGTAGTGGAAATGTGTAGTGTGTAGATTGATAATATTAAATTTACTCTTTAAAAAACTGGCCCTAATTTAGATTGTAATTGTTTAAAAAAGTAAGTAGCCACTCAGTACAGACTTAGAAGGAGCCACCCTTCTGCAGCCTCAGGCCATCTTCCTATGAGTAAAAAGAACCCTCTCATTTCTCTCTGGTTTGCTAGGGGAAGCACAGTGGGCTAGAGGCAGATTCTTGGCTTCCAAGTTTTTCTCATCTGAGTGCTGTTAATGGGCAGGTGGACTCCACGTGGGAAAAAAGGGCCTGGCCCAGGTGTCTTTTATGTCGGCAGCTTCTAGAAACACACAACTAGGGCTTTGAGGTCCACTAAAACCTAGCTTTTTTTCCACAGAGAATCTTATGAAGTGCAGGTGATAGTAGCAAGTGTTTTTCCAGAACATAGGGACTTACTTGTGGTCTTGAAGCCATAGCAAAAGCAAAACCTACTCCTGCTTGTGATCAAGTCTTCCCAAATGCTACCTCAGCCCTTGCTTATGAAACATATTTTTTTGAGTACTCTTCCATGCAAGTACTTTAGAGAACACGGTGTTGTTTTTGTTTAAAAGCTTGAGGCTCTCCTTACATGAGTGAGAGATGGTGTCCCCACTCTGTCTTACTGTTAAGGAAATGGTGTGACAGCACTGCCATTTAGGACAGTCCTGCAGTACCAGTTCCCATGGCCTGAGGAGCTGGGCTGCTAAGTCGCACACCAGCGCTCTGCTCTGGGCGCTGGCCTGGGCTTGAGGCCTCTAGGACTAGGTATGGCATCGTTCCAAAGATCTTCAACCCGGAGGGAGAAACACAGCCTTGCTGAACATTATTCCAGTCAGGTATTTCAACTTACCTTTGCCTCCTGGTGCAAGCCTACCCCATCACATTTGTTTCTGTCCTGTCTTTCTGGGTACAAAAAATAAAGTCCAGAAATCTTTGCCACCAGCAGTGAGGGGTACTGCACCCCAGTATTACCACCTGCCCTGAGAAGTTTACCTTCTTGGGACTCCACTTGGGAGATGGCAGGTCCTTGGCTCAGTTGTTAAGAATCTTGGGGCGAGTCAGTGAGAGAGTGAAGCAGTTTGACGTTTATTGGGTAGAGGAAAGAGACAATACCTGCTTCCGAGTGAGGGAGTGTGGAGCAGGAACAATGGATACATGTGTGATTTTATACTTTTTGAAGTTGTATTGCTCCAAAAAGGATGTAATTTACAATTTAATCCAAAGTGGAAGAACAATGATCTGATTCCTTTATCCTTCTTTATCTTAACTTCCTCTTCTGTGAGTGAAATTTTTGGTTTGGGGGAAAGGGTACTGATAAGACAGAAATTTTTGGTATTTTTTTTTTTATATCTGAGAAGCTCCTCTTCAGTAGAAGGACACCACAGGGAGGCTTCTTGTTATTATGTGCCATCCAGTTGGGTCCAACTCGTCTCGACCCCTACATACAACAGAACAAAACACCCCCCAACACTGTGCCATGCCCAGCACTGTATCAATGCTTCTCTGCTGTTCATAGGGTTTTCAATAGCTGATTGTTTCTAAGTGGGCTGCCAGGTCCTTCTCCCATTTTTTGCAGTGCTGGGGATTGAACCCAGGGCTTCAGAGCACAAAGCAAGCACTCCACCAACTGAGCTAAATCCCAGCCTAGGGGGAGGTTTAGGAGGTGTATTGTTTAGGTTTACAGATAAGAAAGGGGTGCTGTACCGATGCATATGTTAAAATGGCCAAAGGATTTCTTAAAAGGAACCTCTCTAGGCATATGTTGACTGAAGACATGGTCCCCAGTGGAGGTATAACATTCTCAGAGACGCACAGGATGACAGAAGGGAGAGCAAAATTAAACTCAAAGGTTGCATACATGTTAAACTCCAAGTATAGCTAGTTTAAGATTTCCATTTAAAATATTTTCTCAAGATAATGTCTCTGTGCAGTGAGGCCTCCCAGCACTGTCATCAGTAGTTGGTTGTCAGCTGGTGAGACTCAGTAGATCCTGAGGTGAGAGTCTCTTCCTTCCCATACCCCCTAAATTTTCCCTGGCTTTCCTGCCTCAGCTTCTCCGGCTTGCTCTTCCTCTTCCCTGCCTTCTCCCACTTTTCTCCTAGGTGGAGATACCTTCAGGGCTGCCTCTTTGAGGGACTAGTTTAAGCCACAGCAAAAAGGTAAGGGTGAAACGATGCTAAAGAACAACATGGTACATTCCACAATGTGGGCAGAGCAATTTCTGATGGTCAATTGTCCAGTTTCTTGCTCTTTTGGCTGACTTTGAACCATTATCATACTCATCAGTTTCTCTATATTCAAAGCCTGTATTGAAACTTGACCAAGGTTGAAGAATAGAAGGTATGGGCTGACAGTGAGTTTCTGGCTAGTTGGTTTTCTCCTGATTACCTACGCATTACCATGATTCCTTTGTTTCATTGCCATGGCTAATCACAATATGGCTCCAGCTATTAGAAGGAACTGAACACAATCCATTTTAACGCGCCCCCTCCGTTGTTGTTGCTAGGTGCTATCGAGTCCAACTCATAGCAACCCTGTGTACAACAGATGAAACACTCCCGACACTGTGTCATGCCCAGCACTATGTCAGTGCTTCTCTGCTATTCATAGGGTTTTCAGTGGCTGATTGTTTTGGGGGAGTGGGCTGCCAGGTCTTTCTCCCAAGCCTAGAGCACCTGGTGTTCCCAGGTGGTCCCTCATCCAAGTACTAGCCAGGCCCAATCCTGCTTAGCTTCTAAGATCTGATGGGATCAGATACCAGGGTGGTATAGCTGCAGACAAGAAACAACTGGGGAAGAGCTGCCTCCTCAAACTAGTTGTTGTTAGGTGTTGTCAAGTTGGATCTGACTCATAGCAACCCTATGTAGAACAGAATAAAACACTCCCTGACCCTATGCCATGCCTGGCACTATGTGCGTGCTTCTCTGTTATTCATAGGGTTTTCAATGGCTGATTATTTCGGGATTGTTTCAGGAGTGAGCTGCCAGGTCCTTCTCCCGTTTTTGTGATGCTTGGGATTAAACACAGGGCCTCAGAGTTCACAGAGCATCATTCTACCCACTGAGTTAAACCCCAACTCTGCCCCACTCCATGGTTCCTGCAAAACAAGGCCCTGGTTATAAAATGTAGGTCTTTTTAAAATCCAAGGTGCCTAGGGAATACTGAAAAAGTGTTTTCCTGTTTTCCCTTGAATTCTTATGCCGCAAGGCTATTGAAATTTGATCTGTGTTGATTTTTCTTTCTTCCTGTTTTCTTCAAGAATGCAAATCAAAGGCCAGAATATTTTTCTGTCCTTAGCCTGAAGATAAAATAAGGCAAGTTGCCCTCTTTAATTAAGGAGGTAATTGCACTGAACCACCTTATCAGAGGTGAGTGGCTGGGCTCCCTGGCTGCGTGTCCTCCACAGCCCTGGAGGGGGTGTTTTTGCAGCTCAAGAGCCTACACCTGTCCGTGGAGATGCACTGCTTAAAGGCCCCTTGTCACTCTAGGTCTTCCCAGTTTCCCAGCTATGTGTATGGTAGGTCTTTGAAGCATCTTTAGAAATGAAAGGACCAGGAAAAGACAGGTGGGCAACAGAAGCTTGGCAAACTCTAGGTGTCTCCACACTACCCGTGGCCAGGAAGCTAAGGGCTTCCAAGAAGAGTGTGTGTGTGATGCAGTAGAAGTGTCAGCACCGCCCACCCATAAACAGGCTAGGCAAGGCAGGAGGCCCCATAACTCTGAGGTGCGGGTCCCAGGTGAGGGGCTGGAACCCCAATGGTTATATTCTGAGGCCAGAGCCACTTTAGTAAAAGTGCCCTGCTTTCTTTTTGTGGATTGCAAAAGAGCCATTCCTACAAAATCATTAACAATGCGGGCAGGGCTACAGGGTTGTGGTACTGATTTTTAGCAGATAGCATGCTGTTTGCACAGTGCAGATGCTCCCACCATGCCAAATTTTAACTATCAATGTGACAGAAATGCTGGCGGTTGGCTCTCCCTAGCTGCTCCTGTGTGCCACCCTCAGGCCTTTAGACAGAGCCTTTCCGTAAACTTGGAAAATGTCAGCGGGCTGGGCCGACCTGGCTTGCTGCATCCAGACCAGATGCATATCTCCCCTGTGACTTGGAGCTGTTTATCAAAAAGCAGACTGGCCACCTATTAGGTAAGCGGCCCTTGTCTCAAATGCACTGTCAGGAAAGGATAGCCAGGTCTCGAAGCTGAGGAGTAAGCAAAATCAACTTGTCCATCATATTGACCTACACCCGTGTGTGTGTGTGTGTGTGTGTGTGTGTGTGTGTGTGTGTGTGTGTGTGTGTGTGTGTGAAGCAGCTCAGTCATTGCTGAATGAAGAGGAAAAAGCCCACAGAAAATTTCATGTTGGGTGAGATTATTCTCAAATCTTTTTTAAACACATAATAATCTACATCTGTGGATATCCATGTAGAATCTAAACATGATTTGGTCTTCATGTGTACACAGATATACGTATGAGTACCTAAGTGTACATGATGAGCCTTTCTTATCCCTGTGGTTATTATAATCCCCATTTTAACTTACAGAAAAGAAGTCTTCATTTTGGACATAATTAAGACAAGAAAAGGATTATAAAATCCACTGCTAAGACTTTCTTTAAAAAAAAAGAAAAATTTTCTTTCCAGTGTTTCCAGGTGCCGTCTTTTCAAAGATGTTCCCTAATCTAGGAAAGAACACCTAATTATAGAAATTAATTTGTTTGTTTGTTTGTTTGTGGTACTGGGGGTTGAACTCAGGGCCTCACGATTGCTTACTTGCTTTACAAGTGCTGGACCATTGAGCTGTACCTCCAGCCCATTTTTTTTTTTTTTTTTTTTTTTTTTTACTTTTTGAGACAGGGTCTCGCTAAATTATGCAGACTGCCTCTGGTCTTGAACTTGTGATCCTCCTGCCTCCACCTCCTTTGTCACTGGGATTATAGGCATGTGCACCCGGCTTAGTTATAGGAAATTTAAAAGAAAAATTTTAAAGAGGAGTGGAACCTAGGCTGGTGCTTCCATATACCTCTGAGAAGTGAGGGGCCGTATCTCCAGCAGGCACAGGGAAGGAAGGTCATTGAGAAGGAATGGAAGCTGGATAAAATCTGTTTCCAAAGGCCAGGCCTGCAGGTTTTGGGTGCATCATCATTGCAGGCATTGTCATTTCCATTCCTGAGATGTGTTCTGTAGATTGCTCTCTTTGCCCTAAGGATGGGAAATTCCCATAATACCAGGCATGTGCCTTAGAAATTTTTCTATTGAGACCCAAAAACTCAGATGCTTACTCAGAGTTTGGGGGCTGTGTTCTTTGGTGGGTTATTCTCAAAAGTGTGAGATGGCCTCCCTTCCATATTCAGTGGTCCACACGGGAGCCATTGCAGGCAGTTCTCCTTCAGGTCAGGGACTGTCTACATCCTTCTACCATTCTCTGGCCACAGGCCAGAAACCAGAAATCGAAGCCTTAGGAGTGCTTCTCAATCAGTGAGGGGCAGGAGGTGACAGATGCATCCTCAATGTATTGGCCTGCAGTAGATCTGAGACTTAGTCTACAAAGGCTGACGTGGAGCCTGCTCACTAATGCATCTTACATTGGCTTTTCTCTCTCTCTATCTCACTTCCACACTCTCCTGATGTGCTCTCTGACATCATCGTAAACTTGCAACAAAATTCTTTACACAGGGTCTGCTTTGCGGAAATCCCAACTAGACAGGAGGATTAAGGAATAGCTTCCGTGTGTGGGGAGGCAGCCACAGGCATTCATCAGGGTCAATGAGATGATGAACCGGTCACAACAAAGGCTTTAAAAGGCTGCTTTGAGTGGACTCCCAGCTACAGTTCATGGCTAAGGTCCAAGATCTAACACCTAGACTCCTAGTATGAAATGAATTGGTCTCAAGAGTCCCACAGTGAGATATGTATTTATATCTGACCACAATAATCACACACAAAAATTCCATGTTTCCTGGGAGCTCCTAGTAGAGCATTTTTCCCCAGTAATCTTATTTTATTAGTAATTTTTAGTGTGCAACTTAATGGGTTTCATTATGACATTTCCATGCATGATTTCATTCTATGTTGCTCATGTTCGCCTCCCTCAGTGCCCTCACATTATCCCCTACCCCTCCACCTCCACCCCACCTTCTTGCATATCTTTTTGTGTACATCTGTCTATACATGTACATCCCAAGTTTGCCCTAAGGGCAAAATATGTGCCACCTCCTTTCTTTTCTCCCATTTCCCTTTCTTCTTGCCTCCTCCTCCTTTAGTGTATTATCTTTCCATACTTAGGTCCTATCTGCTTCCATGATCCCTATGTTTTAAGAGTGAATATATAGTCTAACATCCAGATATGAGAGAAAACGTGATGTTTGTCTTTCTGGGCCTAGCTTACTTCACTTAAAATGATGATCTCTAGTTGCATCCATTTTCCAGAAAATGTCATGATTTTGCCCTTCTTTATGGCTGAGTAAAACTCCATGGTGTATATATACCACGATTTCCTTATCTACTCATCTATTGATGGATACCTAGGGTTATTCCATATCTTGGCTATTGTGAATAATGACCAATAAACGTGAATGAGCAGGTATCTTTGTGGTATATTGACTTATATTCCTTTGAATACATACCCAGAAGTGGTATAGCCAGGTTATATGGTAGATCTGTCTTAAGTTTTTTGAGGAACCTTCAAACTGATAATAGTGGTTTCTCCAATCTGCATTCCCACTCACAGTATAAATAGGTTTCCTTTCTCCCCACATCCTCACCAGCATTTGTTGTTGTTTGTTTTGTTGATGATAGCTATTCTGACTAGGATGAGATGGTATCTCAATGTAGTTTTGATTTGTATTTGCCTCATGGCAAAGGATGTTGAGTATTTTTTCATATGATTTCTGGTCATTTGTAGTTCTTCTTCTTTTTTTTTTTTTATTAGAAATTTTTAATGTACATCATAATGTGATTCATTTTGACATGCTTTTCGTTGTGACAATTTTCATATATGCAATTTGATAAGCATTATTCATATAGGTTACCCCTTACCCTCCTCTATTTTTCCC